>JALMLS010000480.1:0-269880 GCA_038496445.1 Trichosphaerium sp. ATCC 40318
CTGAATGCGCAGTAAACGTATTATCAGGACCTAGCTTAGGAAGAAAAATACGTTCATCTCAATGGCAAAATAAGCAATCTTTTGTAAAACCAACAAATTACTCACTTGTCCGATATAAAAGTGGATTAAAAGGTACCTATTTTGAAATTGTATAACACCTTTTATCGCTCAAATTACGCAACACTAACACTCTTAACATTACAGGTGACGCTGTGTTACTTTTACACTCGGAGTTAAGTAGCAGATCGATAATAGAGTCTAGTAAAGAGTACAAGGCATTAGTATTAGCGTGGTCCAATGATTACATGAGTCCTGGGTGTTCCATGTATTTTTTTTACGGTAAATGACCTCACATCACGTGCTTGTTCGAACAATTTTGAAGATGTTTCTAATTTTGGTTTCTAGAACAATCGTCACGTGATTTGACAGTACCAATAATAGAAATTAATCCAGATGAAGTTCCAGAGTTATTTTCGAATGATAGTGTTCTTATTACCATAACACCAGGTACGTAGCAAGTATCATAACTAAAAATCAGCCGTAAAAAGCTAAAAAGATTGTTTTTTTCGAATAGGCGAAAACAAATGCTACGAGTACTTTACAAGTGGTTGGCATACATTTTTTCAAGTAACACTATCTATATTTTGCTTGGGTGTTGTGGGACTATGTTTGGTGAGGTACATAATCCAGAAATAATGTAACCTAAAAACAGCACGTTAAAACTTATCGTACATATAGATTGTACCAGCACTATGTTAATAGAGCTTGTGGAATATCTTTGGCTATTATTGCAATAAGCATAGAACTCTTCGCAAGTGCACGTGCGTATATTCTAGTTCTTTTTTATAAGTATTTACTAACAGAGCTTATAAGTGAAACTTATTAGTATTGTCAACTTTTTGGGATCTCGTCGTTTGTATCACTATCAAGCAGATACCTTTTTTCTTACTCTTAGTACACCTTTTACTACAATCACAAATGTGATGATAACAATGTTTTGGTAAGGAAATACATAACCTCCGTTTTCAGGTAGTAACAGTTTGCAATTAGGCATGAAGCTCTTGTTTATAAAGGAGTAGTTGTACATAAGTTCTTGCACTCAAGGCTATTCAGAGCACTCTTTGTAGTATTATTCTCTCTGCTTGTTGTTATGGAACTCATTGCATCTATTGCTCGTATAGCTACTAACCAGTCTCCTCGTGCTGTAACACTGTTACCTCATGTACTTAATTTTGCTACTAATTTCGCCACATTGATCTACAGCACTTTCATCCTCAAGCACGTGCGTGATTTCTTCAACAATCCAAAGCTATCTATGCTTAAGTAATGTATAGGTATATGATAAGGTTTCTGAAGGAACTAAAGACAAGCCGTCATCATCTGAGAAAATGATAAAAAAAGTACACTAGCAATGATCTAAAATTAGCCAAGCCACCTAATCTGTTTTAGATACGAACACGTATGGTTGCCAACACCATACTACTGTCGTTACTTCTTATCGTTATTGTAATTTTAGCTATACCTCCACCAAAGAATACAGCTGTTATTGCAACAACGTTGAGTACAGGTACACTATATGCTCTTCAAATGGGATTGTCTTTCTTACAGGTAAGAATGTACATTGAGTATGTTCTAACTTGTTGTGAAAAGGTGTACTCATTCCAAGCCCCTATAAAACCTAAGAAGGCAACTGAACAGTATGTGGCGACAACTAAGAAACAAATGAAAGAATCTATTGACAATACAGATGATTGAATGTTACTACACAGTAAAATCTGATTTGGTTTTATATCGGAATAGTTTCTGTACCTACAAGATTATTAAAGCTTGAACTGTAAAACCCCACAGAAAATGTTGAGCGCAACGTGTCAAAGCCCCGTAGCGTATTTGCACGGTGATAGTTTTGGTCTTCTTGAAGCACCCTCCAACACACCCAACAAGACTAGTTTATGTTCACTGAACGCCTGACTTGAAGTAAGTAATTGTTAACTGCAAACGCCCATGGAGGTTCCTGTAGAAATTTAGCATTTTATTTTTGCGCTATTGAAGCAATCTGTTGTGGATCAACGTAATTTGGTAAATACATGCAAGTTTATAGCTCAAGCGATGCCATCTTTACAACCACGTACAGAAATACACGTAATAAAACGAGAGGTAGCGTTAATCATGTTTTCAGCCTCCGTACGTCTGTCAATAAACAAAACGCACCTAGATGATGTATGTGCACCCTGAAGACCGCGAAAAGATGCTAAATAGCCTAAAAACAAGCCATAGGTTTGGTTTATATACTCTACCTTCCGTTTCAAGGTTTTTAAAGCGATTGCTTGTAGTACGGCATTCCTCGTTCCTAAACTGATCTAATACTTATCTTAAGAGTACCGGCGATGAACGTACTCTTGTGTCAATGCTAATTAAGCATCATTACGACACTTGGGACTCAACAAAGTTTAGCGCAAAGGAAGTTTTTGTAGAAAAAACAATAAGAGTTTTAAAGGACTGGGTTGCTGTTGGTACTGTGTCTATTGATAGTATTGAATCTTTTATTGATTTAGCCAATACTGATAATATATCTTGGAATGCTAGATTGTATATATTGGAATGGATTAAGAAAGAGCGCAGGCAAAAATTGCTTGATGAATAAACTTTTTTTCCTTTTTATTTCTTACTATTTTTGATTGCTATGTCCTATGCCTCTAGTTTCTTAGTTGGTACGAGAACAGTTCCTGTTGTATGCAATCCTGTTTGATGTTAAATTTATTGTTTGTGTTTTTCTGTTATTGTATGTTGTAATTTAGTATGGTGGGTGATAATCCGAAGAGACGATGCAATCAAATAATAAAAAAGGCTTAAAAGAGAAATACAATTTCGTATTTTAAGTCTTGTAACAATAACTTCAATAGTCACTGCTACACAGGACAATGAATCATAACTGACGAGATAACAAGTGGTGTTGTATAGGTATTAATAAGTAAGGTTTATATGTATACATAAGTTATGGGTAGCTATAGCGTTATATCCTGAGTAGTACTAAACAACACTTAAATTATTGGAATTTTCTCTTGCACGACATGTGCAAGGTTCAGGTTTTATTTGTAAGTCAACATAAACTGTTACTTTTTACGAAGTAAACGGTCAATAAAATCACCTGAAGTTTCGTCAAAAAACGTTACAGAAGGAACACCCTTCAATGCTTTTATGCCAGCTTCTGTAACTTGTTTACAATTATCCACAACAATAGTATTAACTCCAGTTAATGCTTTGATACCATCATTCGTAACACTCTCACAATGCCATAGTTTAATTGTATGAACACCAGACAATGCTCTGATGCCATCGTCTGTAATATGTGCCATGCTTAAGTCAATTGTATGAACGCCTGCTAGTGCCTTGATTCCATCATCTGTAACAGAGTCACAATAAAATAGTCTGATTGTATGAACACCAGACAACGCTTTAATACCATCATCTGTAATATGGTTGAAGCTTAAAGAAATTGTATGAACACCCAATAATGCTTTGATGCCGACATCAGTAACATATTTACAACTGCACAAAGAAATTGTATGAACACCAGCCAATGCCTTAACACCATTGTCTGTAACACTACAGCCATAAAGTTTAATAGAATGAACACCAGCTAATGCTTTAATACCATCGTCTGTAACATTTGTACATTTGCTTAAGTCAATCGTGTGAACACCAGACAACGCTCTAACGCCCTTATCTGTCACATTTGCGTTCCATAATAAAATCTTGTGTACTCCAGCAAGTTGTACAAGGTGATCATCAGTAACATACTTACAATTAAAGAGGTCAATACAGTTAACAATGTTGAGGTTTGTAAAATCAACCTTCAGCAAGTCTTTTCTCTTTAAACTTAGATCGTATACTCCTTGTAGATACTTTAGATGCTTTTGCTTGATGGAGAATCGAAGAGTAATACTATTGGTGTGTATGAGGTGTGGTAGTTTTTTGAAGAGCTCTTTCAGCTTTTTTGGTGTTTTAAGGACGATTTCTCTTGTGTTTACGTATCCCACGTGATTTATTGCGATATTTGATAAAAGTTTGGATGTACGAACAACTGAGTGCATATTTAAGAGCGAGACATATTGTAGAATATGAACAATGACTTCAACAGGTATCTCTTCAAAGAATGCGCTGTTTTGGTTCATTTTTCTGTATACTAGTGAGAAGTAGTTTCTAAGCTAAAGCTGAACGGTTTTAGGTAAACTTAAGCTAGCAATTGTATTTTTGTGTTAAGTCAAACCGCTGTACTTGATTTACAACACAACTATTGTCTGTCGCAAGCAAGTTTGCGGAGAAAACCAAGCCTGCTACCTAGCTTGTGCCTTAATATCATTGTCGCCTTGTTACAATTTGACACTTCTGTCAAATGGTGTAGAACTATCACAATGTGCACTATTTGCCTGCCATTAATCACAATGCTGGCATAGTACAACGTACGTCCCTTAAGTGATAAACACATTTTGAGCATTCCACCAAACACAGACGATGCCTCAAACACTTTGCTTTAAAAATCAACGTACGCGTATATAACTTACAAGCTACGCTAGTACCTACTCCACACTAACAGAAGCGCTCTCGCAGCATTCAAATAACAAAGCAGTTATATTGACATAAAAACCTCTCACAACAGTACCAACGTTGCTGTGGGTCAATATGTTAGTAAAACTTTTCGGTAGATTTGTTAAATCATGTGTCCACCTGCAAAAAATCATCATAAACCATACTATATTGCTTTACACGCTCAACAAAGCTACGCTCTTAACTACACGGCATGCACATAACTAGAAGGTAAAAGAAGCAAATTGACAAAAAAACTTCAAAATCAAAATAGCATCAAGAAAGTTATACTTATTTATAGTTGATTCTAGTGATGAATAGAATACTGAATCTATTGCCAAGATGTGAAAAGTTGGCAATAGTCGATTCTATTCCGATTCGGTTTTCAGAAGAGCGACTGTATTGTCTGTTTCAGTCAAGTTTTACTAATATTTTCTAGAAAGTGAGTTTTTAGCACTTTTAGCAGATCTAGCAAGATCTGACACTTCTGTCAAATGGTGTAGATATATCACAATGTGAACTATTTGTGTTACAATGTTGTCCTTCATTGTATGACATAGGTACCTTACGGTAAGTGATAGCAAAATTTTCAATGTAAGTTTCAACAGACCATGGAAGATGATCGCAGTATTTCACCTACGCCAACTGTACACGGTACGATCAAACCACAAAGGTGTTCAATGCGCTAAAAGCGAATTAAAAAGGTATGATGTCCTACAAAGCTATCGCATTACCAAACACGGTATGAATGCCTCAAAACACTGTTTGCTGTATGTTTTGCTTCAAAAAATCAACGTACGTGTATAACTTACTAGCGCTACGCTAGCGCCTACCCCACGCTAACAGAAGCGCTCTGGTAGCATCCAAGCAGCAATGAAGGTGTAACAACGTCAAAACCGCCCCAAAACACCGCCAGCGTTGCTGTAGGCTTTGTAAACGCCGCTAGGCGTCAAATATGTAAATAAAAAAGTTTGCTCTGGGTTTGTTAAATCACGTGGGTTTGAAACGGTTGGATTCACTGGACAGGCGGGTAGATCACATTTAAAAAAATGACAATTTGCAAGATCTGTCAGAAGTGTCAAATCCGTCAGATCGGACAGATCGGGCAGAAACTGGATTTTTTTTGCTAAAAGTCAGTCTGTCTCAAAACTTGAATGAAACAGACAATAATAAGACTACTAGTGTTTTTCATGGCGAGTATAAGCGTTGGTTTGATACAGAATACCGGTTATAAGTCCTCGACTATTTTAGGAGCTGCACCAGCGCTTTCCAGTTTCGTAAGTCTTAACATGAGTATGTATGTGTACTGAGAGATTATCAAATCGCTACAATGGAAGCAGAACCAAGGGTTTTAAGTTGTGTTTGCCCCTAGCTGGCTTGCCAGTTCGAGACATTAATCATCACATGTATTTCCAAAAAAAAAACTCAACACGTGATAACAAGTAAACAAACAAAAAAAACCCCTTCATCTGTAACGTGCAGCGTCACCATGTTCAGTATGCATTCTTTCCAAGTATTTCCACGAAGATATTTATTGTGAACTTTGACGAAATACACAAATGTATTCTCTGAATGTATTACGTATGTCACTAATAAATTACGCTACTATCCTACAACTAAGGCCACGTCTCTCTTACACGTATTTTCATATTTCGTGTGCCCTTTAACGTTTCAACATCACTTGTGGGACTGTAAAAAAAACCTAAAATCCAAAAATCATTCCCAAAATATTCGTTTTTTCTTCTTGTAGAAAAACCACGTGGTTCCCTGGTCAATCGCAGTTTTGCCGGCTATAGTTACGCTCCCACTTACTTGAAATTGTTTCTAGGCATATCGCCTGCTACCTGTAGTACTAAGGTGCACAAAATGAACTCAGACAGCGCATTCTTTGATGAGATCCCCGTTGAAGTCATTATTCATATTCTACGGTTTGCTCCCGTGTTATCTATGCGCTCAGTAGTACATACATCTACATTATTATCCAATGTCGCGATACAACACTTGGGGTATTACGACAGGACAAGTATACGAATGAATACAAGAAAAAAGCTTAGACGTCTATTCAAGGAAGCCCCATTCCTCATAAAGAAACATACAATTGCCCTTGACTACACTATCAAACAAAAAGACTTAAAGTACCTACAAGATGCTTATGCCCTTGAACTGAAGGAAGTTAACCGAAAAGTTGATTTTACAGACTTTAATGTAATTGATGGCATTGACTTTTCTTACTGTTATAACGTGACCGATGATCATCTTATACAACTTGCTGGAATACGTAAAATTAAATTATACAAAGCATTTGTTACAGATGAAGGTGTTAAAGCATTAGCCGGTGTTCGTATGATTGACTTGAGAGAATGTGGTGGTTTCAAGCGTATCACAGATGACAGTATTAAGGCTTTAGTTGGCGTTCAAACACTTAATGTACAAGGAGCAGATGTTACAGATGATGGTATTAAAACATTGTTACTTGCAGGAAGCATTCACTCGATTGATATTAGTCATTGTAGGAACATAACAGATGGTTGTATTAAGACGCTAGCACAAGCACGTGTTCATACCATTTCTTTAGGGCATTTGAAGGTTACAGAGGAATCTATCAAAGCACTAGGTGTAGCTGGAGTTCATACGATTAATCTTTGTAGCACAAATGTTACAGATGATGGTGTTAAATCATTTGCTGGCATTCACAATATTGATTTATCGAACTGCGATCTTGTTACAGATGAAGGTGTTAAAGCATTATCTGGTGTTCATACAATTAATTTAAATAATTGCAAGCGTATTACTGATGAAGGTGTGAGTGCATTGGGAGGTGTGCATGTAATTGATTTATGTGGTTGTTTTCGAATAACAGATGAAGGTGTTAAACCCCTAGCTGGTGTTCATACAATTAGTCTATCATATACAAAAGTTACAGATACTGGCATCAAGGCTTTGGGTGGTGTTCACACTATTCGTCTCTGGTATTGCAATGTGACAGATGATGGTATTAAAGCACTGGCAGGCGTTCATACAATTGACTTGGGTGATTGTACTAAGATAACAGATGATGGGATTAAAGTATTAGCTGGAGTTTACTCAATTAACTTGAAAGGCTGTACCCTTGTAACAGACAAAGGGGTTAAAGCTTTAGCTGGTGTTCACGAGATAGACGTGTCCTACTGTAATAATATTACAGATGATGGCATAAAGGCACTGGCGGGTGTATATGCAATCAATATAACGAGTTGTATGCTTGTTACAAAAAAAGGCATCAAGGCTTTAGGTGATGCACGAATAGTACGAAATTTGGGCGATTTGTTAAACTACTAATGCTAGTATGTTAACAAAAATAAAAGTAGTGTTACATGAATTTAAGTGTTTGTTGCGCACAGTATGTTAATTCACACGAGTACAAAGCATACACCTTGCTGTGTCTTGAACTAAACCCTTGAATACCATTGGTGTAAAAGAAATTGAACAACTTTGAGGACCACAGTGATTTGTTTCAAATTTAGGGATTGTATTAATGCCCTTCCGTATCCGCAAAATGGTTTATTTTGTGTGGTACTGGCAACTGGTCACTCACAAATCCAAATCTTGACGGTTTACTATGGCAGCAAAAAAAGTAATATTTGTCGCGTGTTCATAAAACACAATATAAACGGCAGCACTTTATGTGTGTAGTATTGCCAGATTGTCTACCTTAGAGAAGTGCTAATGATGGGTTTTTAATAACAACCCGCAAGCGCTATCAAAGTTGTATGTGTGGTATTTGTGGGCGTAAGTCAATCCGTCAACTCACAAACTTCTTGACCGTTTACTGGCAGGCAAATAGTAATGAACAGTAATGTGAATCTTTTTACTCATGAATAATAAGGAAGTGGTCTTGACCGCCTTTTGGCATAGCTGTAAGCTAGACTTCCTTATAAATACTGGGTGTATTTGAATATTCATAGTATTCATGAGTAATGGAAGGGCATCAGTGCATTAGTGTGTATTCAGGAGGCGCAAGATATTGTGACTAAAACATGGCAGAAAGTGAGTAGAGCTTTGATAAGAATAACAGATTGTGATATTTGGAAGTATAGTCAAGAACTCACAAGATCGAATTCTTAGTTGTCTGATGGCTTTGTCTTGAATGTCTTGCGTGTATCAGATGCAATACCGGTTATTGATATTAGTACTACACTAACTACAAGTCACGTGGAGAATCAAACAGGAAACTTGTTGACCTTTAAGATTTATTGTTTTAAAAAACGTTGTACGCAATATGAGCGATAGTAATACAAGTGAATCTTCCTTAAACGAACGCAAACAAGACTCAACATTGCTTTGTTTACCACTAGAGATCCAACATATGATTTTAAACACAGATTATCACGCTTTTATCAATTGGCCTCTTCTTTGTTTTCCAGCGGCAGAAACGAGCAGATTTAATGCAAATATGGACAAACACGGAACGTTTAGAAAATTCATGGCCGATGGAGCAAAACGCGTTGAAACCAAGTTCAAAAATGGCACCACAGCTGGTTGGGAGCGTAAGTGGCACCCAAACGGCCAATTAGCGGTCGAACGGTACAACAGACATGGTAAAAGAAGAAACAAAGGCTATCTCTATCACTACCGTAAATGGTATCCATCTGGAGCTAAATACAAGGAAGGGTTTTATAAACAGGGCGTAAAACATGGCAGATTCTCGGTTTTTCAAGCAAATGGTTCATTGAGAACAACAGGAGTTTACAACAAAGGTAGAAAGAATGGTGAATTTTTGACTTACTCAGTGCGTGATGGACAGATTCTAGAGTCTTGCTTTTACAAACAAGGTCAAAAACACGGTTTATTGACTGTTTATAGCCAAGAGTTCATTGATAGTTATCAAATGAAGGAAGGAATGATTTGTGGAGAGTGCAAGAAAATTAGAAAAAAAACCAATCAACTTGTTGTCCATTGTTTTGCAATGAACACAGGTTGTTGCCATGAAAATGTCCATAGATTTCAACTATACCATGGAGAGTATAAGAAATATGATGATTCAGGTAATCTAAGGAAGCATTGTTGGTTTAACAAGGGTGAGCCTGAAGGAGACTATATTTTATACAGATATGGCTTAATGAAAGTCAAGTATTCCTACAAGTGTTTTGTTGATACACCTGGTTATATACCACGTGCAAAAAATCATCGTAAACAATACTATAATAGGACTACTAGTGTTAGACATGGCGAGTATAAGCTTTGGTATGAAAATGGTCAACTTCAAGAACACTGCTTTTTTAAAGACAGATTAAAGCATGGAGAGTATAAAGTTTGGTATCGTAATGGGCAGTTACAAATCCATTGTTTCTATGTTAAAGGTATAGAAAAAGGTGAATATAAAAGTTGGAACCAAGATGGTGTATTAGCTCAACATAGCTTTCTTTGAACCTTGGAAAATGTCAACAAAAAGGTAGACTTGGAAACATCATTTTGTTTAAAATCTTATGGAAAGCAAGACAGTGCACGTTTTATCCCACATGCAGAGCCATTGTAGAATCTTGTATCAAATAGTACATAATCTTGCGTTTTTTTTTGTTGTACATGTTGTGCTTAGTTTTCGTCAATGGTAAAAAGTAAGGAGTACCTTAAATCAACACGTGAAATAAAAGTTCAAAAAAAAAACAGTTCAAGTCTGTCAGAAATCTGCTTGTGTAATCTCCTCTGAGTTACATCTCTTAATTGGCGTTATAGTAACCATTCCTGGCGGTGAGCGTTATTCTATGCACTGGCTGACACCCTCAACAAAAATAGAATTCAGCAAAAAAAAGTAGAATAAAAACACAACATCTGTTGACTATCACGGGATGTAGCTTTACAACACGTGATCAGTGTACGTTAAATTTGATTTTGGTTGAAGACCAATAATTAAGAAACTTGCCAGCACGTGATAGTCAACAAAAATGTTGTGTTTTTTCACATTCTGGTCTACTTTTTTTGTGCTAATTTTCTATTTTTGTTGAGGCACCACAAGAGCCACAAAATGATGGCTATACATAAAATAGTAGTACTAGGAGAAGGCGGGGTTGGAAAATCGTCAGTTATCTTACAATTAGTAACAAGCAAGTTTGTTCAAGACTGCGACCCCACATTAGAAGACTCGTACACGTTTTAAATCATTTTACGCAAAGTATAGCTTATTCGATTGTATTTAGCCAAAAGAAAGCTAAAACCTCTCTCAGGTACCGCCACATGTGTGTTATTGATGAAAAACCTGTTATGTTGGATATTCTAGACGCAACGGGCAGAGGCGAGTTTTCTGCACTTCGTGATCAAGTACGTAAACAAACTGTATTGAGAAGTGTCATTCTAAAACATATGTGACCAGTGGATATCTGAAGCCGAAGGATTCTTGATTATTTATTCTATCACAAGCCGTGAGTCATTTGAGCAGGCACCACAGTTTTTAAATAAGGTCTTAAGGTAAGAGGAAGCACGTGAACACGACAAAAGTTCCTTTTTTTTTTTTTTTGATTGAAACATAAAAAAGTTATTTTCAAAGAATTGAACAGTACTCAACGTCTTACTTGTTTTTTTGAAGGTTGAAAGATGCTGAATCAATTCCTGCTGTATTAGTAGGTAATAAAGCTGATTTAAGCGAAACAGATAGAAAAGTTGGTGAAGACAAAGGACAAGAACTAGCAAAAAAATACGGCATACCTTTTTTTGAGACTTCAGCTAAAACACGTGTCAATGTTGTAGAAGCGTTTTATGAACTTGTGAGAGAGATACGAACTAGAAATGTATCTAAATAAAAATAAACGGTCGTGAGAGTGATCACAGCCTGCAATTGTAAGAGTGATAGCAGTGGTACCAAACGACTTCACCAGCACTAAGCCAAATCACTGCAAAACCTGAGCTAACTCAGGCACAAATATCTTGTATTTGCCGGAATCCAGACTGTTTACTGATACCAACTAGTACCAATTTTTTCACCAGTGCTACAAGCTAATCAGTGAATCACGAGTCGGCTTATCAATCAATAGTTTTAGTCAAACTTATTTAATCAAACAACAATCCACAGTATAGAATGACAACGACGGAATGTCAATGTCCACTGTTGTACCTCTATCGAGTTACAGCTTGACATCGCAGACTTGAGCTGTAAAGTATACAATGGGACAAAGTATACCCATGAAATCAAGCGGCGATTTCGTAGCACCACTAACTTCTATTTTTTAGTATGAAAACCACGCATGACACGCTCGGTTGCCAACAAGTTTAGGAGCCCCAAGAGTACACTACAAGCTTTCATGTGAAACCAGTCCATTTTTTTTTATTTTATATTTCGTTCATTTCAAAGGTACATGCAGATGGCGTCGCGCTGAATCACTTCTTTGCATGATACTTTTAATCTTCCATTTAGAATCCTTACCATCACGTGTCAAATCGAAAAAAGCTAAAACTTGAAACCCAGTCACAGAAATACCTGAGATATCAACGTCTGTGCCATAAAATGTCACGTTTTCTTTTTTTGTAGAATAATCAGTTTGCCACTTTGCAGCAACCGTCGTGCTGTCTTTTACCTCGTCCCCTTTACATATAGACTGTATCCTGACCTGATTTGGTGAGTTTGTGTCTACTATACTCTGCCACCCCAAAAAGGTCTGCACTAGGGACTTTGTATCATGTCTTTGCGATTCGTTGGAGAATTGAAACGATTCGTGAAGAAGAGGTAAAAGATGTTCAGCTTTGAACTTATGAAGGTTTCCATGAGTGTTTTGAATATATTGGCGCACAATTTGTTCCGCCATATGAACAGGACAGTAGTTTACAATTTCAGAATTTGCCTGCCAAAGATTGCAGAATTTACCAGCCAAAAGTTGGTTAAAAATGACCAAGACAGGTGAACGTGCATCCCTTACAGCACGCCAATTGCTGCATTAGACAAAGAAGATCATGTCCCTTTGACGGGATTCATACCTGTACCATTATAGAGCAAAATTGAGTGGGTGTAAATTCTGGTTGTTTTATTATCACACATGCGCAAAAATGCTGAGACTTGAGTTCAAATAAGAGTAGGTAAAACATTGATCCTTTTATTGCCCTCCTGTCGTTATGATAAACACTTGCTGATTGCCATAATATAGATTGCACAACAAGTTACAAAAGTTGGTGTAGCAACTTGCGTTTCATTTCTTTTGTAACGCCAGGATGGCAATGTGGGTGAAGTTTTATTACTATTAAACTTGATGACACTAGTTTGAATTGCGTGCAATTTATTTAGAACCTCTAGTCCAGATATTACTTGTAAGTTATAAAATTCTTCATGTTTTCAACTGAATAATTAGTAAAACCACGTGCTGTTTCACGTTTTGGAGCTAAACAAGTATCAACAAAAAAACTAACGTGGAACAAAAAAAAAAGAAAGAATTATACCTTTCCTTACTACTGCCACCTTCATCATCATTGGAGGTATTTTGAACGGTTTGTATTCCTTTGATATTTTATACTGTTTCTTCCAGTTTGTGACTGCTTTTTCGTCAATTGGTACATGATTGTTTAACTGACAGAAACAACAAAGTTAGCAATCAATGATTCCAAAAATAACTTTGAAACAATTTGCAGAAAGACGCACCACCCGCGCATCTTTAAATGGCGTTTGTACTTGCATGCTTTGTACTGGTAAAGTTTGGAGTTGTGCTCCTTGTTGAATTGGTTGCTGGAACCACGCAGACCGCTCCAATGGATTTTCTTCCTACAAAAAAACAATTAGACACGAAAATTTGTAAGCTACTCCACAGGCGGTGGAACTCCACTAAAAGTATAACTAGACTCATTTGGTGCTAGATAGATTTTGAAGGTACCTTGGGTACGTTAACATGAGCACTTGGTGGTGCCACAAGCTTGTCTTTGGGAAATTTCTTGAACCAAAGAGGTTTCCAATACTCATTTTTACTGCAAACTTTACGATAGTACTTGCTCACACTACCAAGCTGACATAAAGCATATGGATCTAGGAAATCCACAACATGTAGCCTTAGCTCGTATGGCATTTCTTCAAAAATCTATTAAACATTAACTAAGCATCAACACAAGTAATGTTTACAACTTTGGATAAGCACAAAAACTTACAGTGAACTTCAATGACAAGTTGTATCTCTTAAGCCAAAGGATAAAGTTAAATCGAGATCCAGAAGTCAAAGGTTTTGTTGAATGAACTTGGTATCCCGGATGGACAATAGCATAACAAGGTCTATGACCAACTACAACATCTGATTCATTTTGTTTCGAGAAAACCAACTCTCCGCCTAAAAAACAACTATGAGTCTTATTCCTCTTGCCAAATAATACAAAGAAACATAAGAATGAATGCTCAAAGTATGAGTGATAATGAACAATACTTTGATCACGTGATTTAGAAAGTAAAAGAAAACATATCAAAAAAGTCCAACGCATGAAAAAAAACACGCGGAATTTTGTACCTGTAAATTTTTGTCCTAAACATAGGTTCACTGTGTAATCAGAGTCATCAACATGTACAGGATGTTGAAGATCACCATTCATATTATAGTGTACAATCATACCAACAGTGCCTTTTAATACTTCATGTTCAGAAAGACCATAAAGTTTGTGTACCAATTTTCCAATAATATCACCACTCATGCTCTAAACAAATTACGTTATTAAAGAACCTTTTCCCAAAAATGAATCAAACTAGTTTATACGCGTATTCTTGCGTACCTTGATAAAGTTTGAGAATCCAAATTCGTTCAAAATAAGACCATCTTTGTTCAACTTTTTACGACCTTGATCAATATTTAAAGCTTCTTGAATCAACTTCTCAGCACATTGCTTTCCAATTAATTCAAAAGCGTATACATCCTCATCGTGTGTTTCTACAATATCTCTTGGTGGTATTCCAGCCTTCATAGAGGTAATAGCAGGGCATTGACTCATGTTTGCGGCAAAAAAATTAAGTAAGTTTGGATGAAGTGCTGTGAACTTGGATGTGTTGAAGGGCGCTTGTTTTGAAAGGCTATATGAGGGAACATCATTACGTCTTGGGAGGGAGTCATGGGTTCCTGTTTTTTTTTACCTGTGAGTCAAGAAAATAAACCAAAAAACAAGAAAAAAATAAGAAACTTCACCTTTTGCGTTAAAGGTCATAACAATGAGTTTGCTCTCATTCTTATTGGTTGACACTGAAAGGAGCTTATTTTCAAAGCCAACAAAAGATGTAAGATATAATTCTTGCCATAACCAGAATGGTTTGAATTGAGTCGTAGATCCGCAACACAAATCACCACCATAAAATCCATCGAACCTCCTGTGACAGAGAAAAAAGGTAAGAATATTTGTTATTAACGTTCTTCATCACGTGCCTTTCTTTTTCTGTCAAGAATATGTTCACATCTTTGTAAATATGCTGTGAGGTTATTCGTGTACCCATAGCTTGAAAACAATTTGTTGGGCGCTAATTAGAAGTAAGTTCTTGAAAAAAGCCTGCAGTAGTCGCACATGTTCTTCAATAAACGGATACCCATCTCGTTCAACTACAACTTCCCTGAACGTATTCATTGTGCAAGACCCAGTAAAAGGTAGATTTGCACTTTTACGCGAAACACCTTTCTTAGTTAGAGCCTATCACAACAACTTAGAAGGGAACCAAAAACAAAAAAAAAAACTTACAACTATCCTGTTTTTGTAAGTATCCGTTATCCAAAACAAACTACCAACACATTGTACAGTTCCATTAAACCTTAGGTAAGATTTGCTACAAGTGCACATTAGACAATCAAAAAGCAACGATTTTGGATGAGCACGTGCGTGTTCGAGTTCAAACAAGAAAGAGTATTCAAGTTGAAGAACCAAGTGTACGACAAAGATACAAGCAATACATCATCAATTATCCCAACATGCGCGAAGTTTTTCACTCTTTTATCATAATCACGTGGTACCTAACTCAGTATTATTAATGGAAGTTGTACTTAAATTCGAAAAAGCGAAGGTGATGAAGTACATTGATATCGTTGTAAACACGTGATTTCAAATTGAGAATCTTTGGAGGAAAACCTTGACTACAAAAAACAAAAGCATCGTCTTTCCAAAAAGCAGCTGCATAGGTTGACTGGTACTTCAAAGAGTCTTTGGTATTAAACATAGCCACTCCATTCATTGGATCAAAGTCACTCTTCACCAAAATGTGTACACGCCTTAAAAACAAGTGGTTAAGGTCAAATAAAGTAAGAAAAAAACCCACGTGTCCAATTGTTTTTTCAAAGTTTTTGTTTCAGAAAAAGAGCTACTTACAAGGTTGATATTATAGCCATAGACTCACAACTGTCTGAGAAGACTATTTTGGTGTATTTTTCGTCCTTTGTTTGGTTTGGTATCTTTAAAGTCTTGATCACACTCCAATCATCGCCTTTGGCATCGTAGATCGTTACATTAGCGCATACGACATCTGTTGAACTGTTCTTTTTGTCTTGTGTCACACAAACAGCGTATTTTTCACATAGACCTAAAACAGTTAATCCTTAAGACATCAAAGCCATTCAACACGTACCTATAGCTTCAATAACGCAATTTGAAGTATTCGTAAGCTCCTTTATGTCAAACTTTTCACAGCGAAATGTCATTATGCTCTTTCGATGTTGTGGGTATTGAGCAGAAACCGAACTTTGATGTCAGGTTGCCTTATGTTTAAGTATGTATTAAGCCACTATTTAGTGAAGCAAGTTCGCCTTGGTTCTCGGTTTTAGTGAAGTTAAATAGTCGACTGCCTATGGCTGTCGCTGCTATTATACTCAAGGATTAAATTGTAGCCTTAGATACACCAGAACGCTGTTTTGGAGTAGTAATTTTCAGAAATTCTGGTTCGAAAAAAAAGATGATTTAAAAAAAATTGGTTTCGACTGTCAGTACATTACAGCACAACAAAATCAAAAAGCTTTGAATGTTTATAAGTATAGCATCACAAACAAATTGTCCAAATGAAAATTTACTTGAAAAATGGTTATAGGTGAGTAAAAATGCCAAAATTTCTTAGTTTTTTCGAGTATATTCTTCTAGCTTTTAAGGCGTAGCACCCAGAGTCCATGATGGCCTTGTGTATCTAACCAAAGTATCGCATTCCAAATACTAGGTCTGTTAAAAGCGTTTAACATGCCATCCAAAGTGTCTTCTTTCAAAGGTGTATTGTGTTTTATAGTTAGGTTTTCGTACAATATCACAACGTATGAGACATTTTTGGCCGTACAAACCTAACCCGGGTTTACGGGCGTTTGAGACTAAGGGAGGTTGGCGACTTAACGTACAAGTCAACAGATTTGTTTAAAATGTTTTACCTCAAGTGCTGGCTATTTCTACGCATGGTAATTTAAAGTGGTTTTGAGACAGTAAAAAAAAATATCACGTGTGGCGGGCTCATATTGTCAAAAAACGTCATCCACTAGCATTGTCAACGTATTTCTTTGTTTAACCATACTGCAGTACTGTAGTTGCCGCATATTTTATTGACAACGAAGCTACAGCCTCCGCCAAGCCAGGTATTACAACAAAATGAAAAGCGCCAACACAGAAAAGAGAGATCAAGGCGTATTTGACCTTATTTCACTTCCAGTTGAGTTAATAGTTCATATTCTGAAGCAAGGGACATATACACTCCCTTCAGCCCAAACTTGCCACTTTCTCCGCGATATCATTCACAACCACGTTGGATACAAAAGAATCTTTGTTAATTGTGACCACGAAGTTTCGATGCTTTCTGGTAGTCCATTACTGCAAAATACACCAATTTGTTTTAGACTACTTAACCCAACCGACAGTGACTTGCGTTTATTTGCAGGAGTACACACTATTAACCTCATCCTTTCCCGTAAAATAACAGATGAGGGTATCAAAGCATCTGGAGTACATGAAATAAATTTGCAAAGTACAAAAGTTACAGGTGAAGGTGTGAAGTCATTGGCAGGAGTACACACTATTAACCTCAATTTTTGCTATGAAGTAACAGATGAAGGTTTGAAGTCGTTGGCAGGAGTACATACTATCTGTTTGTGTAATTGTAAGAGGATAACAGATGAGGGTGTCAAAGCATTAGCTGGTGTATATGAAATTAACTTGTCGTATACAAATGTTACAGATGAAGGTTTGAAGGTGTTGGTAGGAGTACACACTATTGCCTTGTATTCCTGCAACAACATAACAGAAAATGGTATAAAGGCTTTGATAGGCACAGACCGTACAATAAACATATCAAGACAAGTCAAAATGTTTTAAAACACCATCTAATTTAAACAAAGTAAAAAATCCATTAGAAAGACTCCATACAGCCACCATATTTGATTTTCCATCGCCAGGCATTCTTGATGCTACAGCAAACTCACCATAACAACAAGATTTAGAAGATGAAGAAGACTTTTGTGTTACTCCATTTGCAATACCTATTAAGTTATAATAAACACCTCCAGGCCCACTGCATATCACAAACACGATTTTAGATACTTTATCATTGTCTACATAATGAGTAACAAACACATTGTCTGCAAGGTCATCGCAGGTATTAACAAACTTCGACATCAGAGGATGAAGATGTATTCAAGGTACACTTAAAAATACCGTTTGGTCTCACCTGCAATGAAGTAGAATACATCAGGATTGTTGGTATCCGTGCTAGCTAAGACGTTTCCGAAACACTTGATTGGGATATGCATATCACATGATTTCCATGCGCTTTCAACAGCAACAAAACAGTGTAGAGAAAACTCTCAACACAAGACTAAGTATGAATCCAGCAAATAAAAACCAAAATTCTTGAAACTCGCTCAAAAGTGATGTGTCCACATGTAAAGTAACGTGTTGTAAAGTGTTCATGTTAATTTCTAGGTTCTTTGAGACAAGCAAGGATTTATGGAGTAAACGCCACACTCAGTTATGAGGTATAGTATAGAATACAAAGCATTCTTTCTTGAATAATACATCATGTACGCTTACAAAAGGCACAAGATTTCATAACTCGGACTCTGAACCCACAAACACCTTCATAACTGACTCTTTGCTAATAGGGCTTCATCACTTAGCTCCAATATCCTTCAGTTTGAAAGTAATCCGTTGGCCACACATTGCCATAGAATGGGGAACTGTCATTTAGAAAGGCTTCTCTGCTCAACAAAAACAACATGGCTTATTTCTATGTGTTAGAATAAAGTGTTGTTCCTATTATTCAATTCTAGGCATGGCCTGTGTTTGGTCGCCCTAAGCATTGTAAAGTCATCTATCTCTTCGGTAGTAAAGACAGCACATAATATGTGATACATAATGTAATTTTGAAAAATAAAAACAAGTACGATGTGATTCTGTTCAACAAAGCAATTTTGTGCTCGATTAAGCTTGTTGTATTGTTTAGATAATTAGGATTGCTATTGCCTTATATCCACGCTTTTGGTAGGGTCTACAATAGTAGCGTTCAAGTTGGCTTATAAGTGTCCCAATCATTTTATCCAAAGCCTTTAATTTAGCTTCGCTAGAGGTTCTCAAACAAGCAATTTGAACTAGCTGACTCTCAGCTGACTAGTTGTTTTAAACTTTACAATCAGCTTTGACTACGAGCCTGAAGGCACGTGTGACGTAAGTTAGCCTCCAAATGGAGTTGCTTGAAACAAGAGCATAAACTTGACACGAATAGAACTGACTCTCTTTCAAGTAAAACACTTTTGATTTTAATAATGCAATTACATGACCACATTGGTGTTGTGGTTGCCGCATGTCGTTTTTGGTTTTCTTTTGAAAGTGTCAAAATGAAGGGAAGGGTTGTAGAGACAGAGAAACTTTTTTTGTTCTAGAATTTTGTTTGGTTTTCGTTTTGGGTTTGAAAGCTTTGTTGTTCTATGATGAGGTGTATCCTGCTAGTGTTGAGCGTCCAGTGCTCACAGAGTATGTTAACTCTTTTAGTTTTTTATTTTCTTGGAGTATTCTTCTATTCTCTTGGCGTAGGGCAGCGATTTGTCTAAAGGTTCAAAAGTAAGCAAAATTTTTTTTTCAAGCTTTCTGAAAGTTTTAATTTGGTTCGTCTCAAGAATTCTAAGTTACCGTTTCATTGATTTAACAACATCTATCTGATCTGCTCCATGCTTGTGGTTAAGATGCTCTCTAGTTTATTGTTAATCATAAACATTCAACGTTTTTTTAAAGACGGAAATAACACAAACCTTGTTTTTTCAGCTCGAAGGCGGAGTAGCTCAGTGTTGGCCATGTATCTAATAAAATGATTCAGATATAACGTCTTAGTGACAAAACTTTGATGAGTCGTAGGTACTGAAAGACAAATTTGTTGCGTCACTAGAGTCAGAGATGGCAAAGCTTGTTTTTTGAAGTAATGAAAAAAAAATCCTGATTTCTTTGATCACGTTACCTTGGTTTACCTTGCCACATGGCAGTCTTTTTACCAAAACTCTTCTTATTGAGATACTTAGATACCTCCTACAAATAATAAGCCCAAACAAATCAAATACAACCAAAAAAAATAGTAGAAACGAAAAAAAAACGTACAGGTGAAAAAAATGTTGTATCCTCCTTTGCAGGTGCTCCAATAGAATTCTACAAAAAAAATCACGTGAGACACAATATTATTACAGGGTATGGTCGAAATATACTGGTACTTTTTTTTTCCCTTTTGGTAAAAGCCACGTGTTGAGAGAGCATTTAGAAAAGTTCTCTTCAAACGTTTTTTGAAGAAATCACGTGATTAAAATAAAAATCGGAAAAAAAAAATGAGGACATTTTTCCTTACCCTACGACGATGTCTTCTCTTCTTTCGCGGTTGTCTTGGTGATAAAGGTGCCTTTAGCTTCTCAGTTACCATATTTCTTACTTCTTTTACAATAGTCTCTTCATCAAAGCTGATATCCTCTGTATCGCTATCGCTTGTAGGAGGAACAGAGCCGGCGTTGCCTCCTCCGTTGTTACTGCTTTTTTCTTTCTTCAAAGCCTCATAACGTTCCTCCAAGTTAGAGTACTTTATAGCCATCTCTATGCCTTTATTCTGCATCTCTTCAACAAGCTTCTCGAAAGCTCTAATCTGCTTCGTTTGGTCTTCTCCACCAGCGGTTCCTGATGCGTTTTTGTTTTCTGCAAGTTTCTTCGTTGTCATTTGAAGCTTACTCTCGGCTTTGAATCTTCTGAACTCTGTCTGTTGTAGTTTCATCTCTCTGGCATGTCTATCTTCCATCTCAGTCATGTGTCTCTCGAACCGGTCTGAAACTTTTACAGCATCTCCTTTGAGGGTGGCGATGTAATCTCTTAATTTTTGATTTTCTTGTTGAAGTTTATTGATCTGTTCTTCCAAGTCGGCGTTGTTCTCTTGTAGTTTAGCACATAGTTTAGTGCTTTCCTGAAGTTTGAGTGTTGTTTCGTTTATATTCTTTGGTACTTGTTTAAGGTACTCGACAATACTTGATAGACTATCTGGTCGAGGAGCAAGAGGTTCGAGATCGCTGTTGTTTAACAAAAAATTAATAAAAAAGTTTCGAAGTTTTTAAGGTCGCACGTTGTTCTCTCGGGTACACCTTCGCTTACATCATCTAAAATTTCGTCTTCTATATCGCTCTAAGTTATATTTTAAGGCAAAATTGCAGGTATTTAAATTTAAGTTTGTCTAGTTTGCGTACGTCTGTGCCTATGTCTTCAAAGTTTTTTAGAACACTTTCAACTTTTTTATTATCAAATAATCCTTTATTTGATGATAAATAATCGTCTACAGCCGATAGAAACCCTTGTCCGGGTTTTAAACCTTTCTATAAAAATAAATATGAGTATCAAGAGTTGATAGCGAAAGTACAAGGCGAAGGAAGCTATTTATACTTCTTTTTTGTCAAAAAAGAGATTTTCAAAAAAAAATTTAAAAAACAACGCAGAACTTTTTAGTCACGTGACTTTTCTAGCGATAACATACAAGTAATTCAGTTAAAACGCTCCAATCCTTTGTTATTTCAGTATCAGTATTTGCTACAGCAATAAGAAATCGCTCTCCTTTCCCATTACGAAAAATTATTCTAAGTTCTCTTTAGCGTTGTAATAAAAAAAACGCAATAAAATACGAAAAAGTTTGAGAAAAAAAATCAAAGCTCTAATCGATCACGTGCTCTTTTTGAAATTTAAAATCTATGCATACCTGTAAGGATAAGATGATAGTATGAATTTTGATAGTACAGCCCAATTTACAAGTCTCTTCATGGCTAAAGAACGTTTTTCGTCTATTTTCTCTTCTACCATTACTCTCCAGCTTATACTTCCTCTCAACATCTTGAGACGACCTAGCGATAGAACCGATTAAAAATCATCTAAATGCGACCTTAGTATAGCCACTGACTTACGTCTTGGTACAAGGACCATGGTGGCGCGTTTGTTTGGGGATTAGCTGTAAATTTAGAAGCGAAACTTTTTGACTCAAGTTTTGCCATCAGCTGACAGAAACAGATAGTGATTCGGGCGTTCTCACACAAGGCCTGTACTTAAACAACCCTTGGCGCTGCTTGCGCAACGTTCTGTTTATTTTGTTACGGCACAACAAGGCACTTTTTGACGATTTAGTTTAAAAGAAAGCGTGTACGCTTTGAGGAGTTGTGTGGTATGTTTTTTGATATCTGGAAGTTCCAGGTGGCAGGAAGTTTCTTATTGTACCGCCAAAACTGCATACTTCACAAGCGAGAGAAATAGTTGTCAGTGCGTTTTATAAAAGGCAGCAACTACACTTTGTGTCAAAAGGGTTTTTTTTAAACTTTACACCAAACTTTTCTTCAAATACCTCCGCGTAGCATTTGTACTCACATCTATGACATCATATTTAAGGGTATACAACATAGAAGAACTTCTCTATCCTCGTATCCAATGAGGTTTACGCCTGCACTCCTTTGTGTTTCGAGATGTTAGATACAAATCTTCACAAAAAAAAAAGAAAGAAAGTTTTTTTTCTGTTCTTTCGAACAGCTATATCGTACCACTGGTGCGTCTTGTTTTAACCCTGTACCTGGTGTCTTTAATAAACGTGTTAGCGAGCTAATAATCGATAAGGGTTAAAAGGAAGTTCGTGTACATTGTCGGCTCGAAACTTTTGTCCAATGTACTCTTTACCTCTCCTCGGAAACGGAAATGCAAGTGCCTTGTATTTAACGCACCAGAAACTGAAAAAAAACATGAGTTTAAGGTTTTTGATCAAGAAAGTTTCTTGATCGAAATCACGTGATTATTTTCGAAAAACAGAAAAAAACTGGATTTGTACCTATCGTGTGATATTATATCATCTATGCTTTTAAAGTATTTATAAACTCGACGTTGAAGAAACCTTTGATCGTCTCCTTTTTTTGTTTTAAGCTCCGGAAACTAAGAAAAAAAGATGAAAAAAAAAAGTATACATTGAGTTGTTGGTTTAAGTTTGCTGCTCTAGAGCAGTAATGAGGTTGGTTCGTACTTTCTTTCTGTAGTCTAGAATTTCTTCTTTCATCTTAAAAGGCAGCTTCCCTCTTTTTAGACCAAACATGCCGGCCATAACTAAGCACTTTCAATGATTCTTTCGTAAATCGTAATTTCTTGTTTAGGGGTTTTTTCTTGTTATTCTTTCTTCTACTATGACGTACCAGGGGCCTTTGTTATAATTTAATTTAAATTCGTAAGGTATTCATATTAGTGCTATATACCTTACCTTGTGAGCATTGTGATCCCTCATTATGTGGATCGATTTGTCGCTTTCAAGAAATTCATTAACAGCAGAAACTTCTCTCATACTCAGTCTCGAATCAACATCTCTAGATATGAATAAATCAACACCTATACGTAATAATGTTAAGAAACGTATTTATACAACTAATAAGACCTTCATCGTCAGCAGCCAAGAATCTCCTAGGCGTAAGTAAATTAAACAAAATCAACTAAAAAAACACGAAATTCGAAATACCAAAATCTTCCAGCAACTTCTCTCATGTCATCTGGTATTTGAACTACTTCACCTCCCTATATGAACCAGATATCATAAGATAAACATAAATTACACATTGCATCTTACAAGCGCTCTGAGCTCTTGAACAACTCCTGCAGCAATCCTTTCAAACAAATAAGAAAAAAAACTTTCCAAATTTGTTCAAAATGCCTACGCACTTGTGCTCTGGTACTTCTGGGTTCTCGTCAGTGTATATACGTACTTTCCACCCAGGATAATATTGAGGAGCCTTAAAAACTATAAATAATTTGCTACAGGTGGACGTGTTGCGAAAGGAGTCTTCAACATTTTTTCTTAATGTTAAGCTACTTGTACCATTTCAATATTTCTTTTAGCGCCCTCAATCATAACAGGATCATTACCATAAAGTGAATAGACTATATACTTTCGAGGGTAATCGCTATCGACCTGTTCTTTAAATCTATAAAAAATCTATCAACGTGTCATATACAAAATTCTCGAAAAAACCAGTACTTTTGCTCCACTTTGCCGTTCTCGTTAGTTTTCTTTTCCTGATGCGTCGATTCATCATCTACACTCGATTACAATTAGATTATAAGTACTGTAATGTGTTGACATTACTAAATGTATTTTTATCACCCAGCTGTGCCCGTAACGATTCCGTAAGCTCTCGTAAAGTATTGATAGATTCGCTCAAAGTATTTTGCTCCTTTAGCTTTGAACGTAATGAATACATGGCTGCTTCGCAATCAGGCGCATCTATATCATCACGTGATGGTCCTAGATTCATTATTAACTATTTTTATCGTTTCGCCATCATAATTTAAGTACCACGTGATAAGAACAACATCCACGTGATGAAAATACCACCGAGTACTGGTTTTGTTGTTAGTTTCGTAAATTCACCTTAATACTTACCTAGCAGCAACCTGAAGTTGTTTCCGCGCATCAAGATTCGACGTCGTCGCTTTTTTTGTTCTTGGTTTGAGACTAAGTTTGAAACCGCGCTTTTCTGTTGTTAGGATTTTTATCTTTTTTGATTGTTTTTGGAAGAGGCATCTATTCTTGAAAAACTGCTGTTCTTGTTTGTAGATATCACGTGATGGGTAATAGAGTATACGGTACATAAAAGGAAAACAACAAACTTTGTTAGACCTTTTCTTTTTTAAATACGATGCCGTGTAGGGGCTGCAGGGTACGGAGATATTTACTCTTGGGGAAGGTAAGCATTGTTAGTTTTTTTGAGCTTTGTTTGAAAAAAAATTACGCCGATTTTGTACCACGACGTTGGTGTTGTTATACAACCCCACGTGATAGCCAAGTGACTTTTTTATTTTAATTGTTTTTTGAGCCAATAATTATTAATTTTAATCGCTAATTGGTTGTTACTATAGTGGATCAAAGGGTAAACTAGGTGAGTGGCTGTTAACGAATAGAAGGTCTCGATAGAGATCGTGTAAAATTTTTTTTTTTTTGACAGCACATTCTACGAGATTTTAATCATGTCTTGTTCATGTTTACGTTGTATTTTATGATCATGGGGTACTAATAAAACCAATTAAAGGTCATGCTGCAGTATACAATGAAATGTGTCCTAGAAAAATAGCAGCATTCGATCAGATCGTATTTGTACAAGTGTCAGCAGGTACCAAAAAAAAAAAAAAGAAGAGATGATTTTGTATTGGACAGAAACGATTTGTTGTTCTTTTTTAAATTGGATGAATTATTTGTTTATAAATGGAGGTAATAATATCCTGATGTTATTTTAATAGGCGCTGAGCATACTTTGGCATTAACCGATAGAGGAGATATTTACAGGTAAGTGCGTACACACGAATTTAGTCGATTCGAAAAAAAAAAGATAAATACTTTTCCAAACTAAAAGTTTAAAAGCTGGGGATGTGGCGCACATGGAAAACTAGGTACCATAGCATGTTTGTTATTAAATATACTAATTTACCTACTAATTGATTAGGGCACTATAATGACGAAGATCAGCTAATACCCACAAAGATCGAAGGTGATATAACGCAAAATGAGTTACATAAGCAACGACTGAGTTTTTTTTTTAAAAGGTTTTCGTCACGTGCGATTTGTTCAGATATCGACTGGTGCTGATCACTCGGTTTGTGTTACATGTATAAAACCAATTTATTTATAAGGTATGATAATGTATTTAGCTGATGGAAACGTGTATACCTTCGGGAAAGGTCAATACGGTAAGGCTCAACAAAAGTAAATATTTTCTTACTTACTTTTAATCAATAGGAAAATTGGGTACGCTTTGGACTCACTTAGAGCAACAAACACAGTGTTGAGCGAGATCATTTCTAATGTCAAAAGGTCATGGATCAATTAATAAAAAGAATAAATTGACACCAACAAAAGTAGAAGCGCTGGACAACATTGGTAGAGTAACACGTGTTGTTGGTGCGACAAATTATAGAAAGAACAAAAAAATCATAGAAATCAACGTGTGCACCTTTTAATAACACATCTTTTAGCCGGCGTTAATCACACATGTGCGATAACAGGTACCAGATAACAGAAAAACTCTTTAACTAAAAAGAGAGATTAATATATTGACATTTTTAATTTGTTCTAAAGAAACAGGACGTATTTATTCATGTACGACTTAATACTCTACACCATAACGTGTTCTTATCCTCCAATATGGGGTAGAGGATCGTACGGAAGATTAGGCACGTGATAAAGTTAAGTTTACGTAACGCTAATATAAGGGTATAGGACAAGGAGATCAGTCTGATCAAATGGTTCCCAAATGTATAACTGGCCTTGGAAGAATAAGATTTGTCAACATTGACGCCAGTTACTACCATACTGTTGCAGTTACAGGTGATATAATTGACTGACGTATGCTATCTAACAGGTTATTAGAGACAGGAAGATTATGGTCATGGGGTAGGTGAGTTACTTTAAAAAACTTATTGTTTATTTTTTTCCTTACTTTGTTTAAGTGGCGGTTACGGCAAGCTTGTGCGTTTGGCTATTCAGAAAAAAAAGGTTATATGTTATTTATAGTTTTTAAAAAGGGTCATGGGGATCAGAGAGATCAGTTTAGACCTAAGCTCATAGAGAGTGTAACACATACGGAATTTTCAAAAGTTGGCAAGTTATTTCTATATATATTTTTACAGTTTTTTATTTTTCCTTGTTTAGCAACTGGCGGCTATCACACCATTGCTTTGACTGGTACATTGTTATTTTTATAATATTAGAGTGTTTTAATCATATAAAAGCCGATGGTTCTGTTTATACTTTCGGTGGAGGAATATATTGTCAACTTGGTCACGGAGACCAACAAAATCAACTTTTTCCAAAAAAAATTCAGGTATGACAAGCTTTGACGAACCTTATTCTGTTTTCAGTCAATTTATATTTCTGTATGACCTGTGGTAACATTTATTAACGGTTGTTTAGGGGCTTGATGATACAACGTTTACTGGCGTTGCTGCTGGGTTTGATCATTCAATGTTATTGTCAAGTATGTCTTTGTTTTTCGAAAAACATTTGAAAGTTCTTATCTCTTTCATGCTTGGTATTTGATCAAAGAATTTTTTTTACTCTAGAGCACATGTATCTTTCACCAAAGTTTCATGCGTAAAAACCAATACAACTTAGATAGTCAGAGACTTAACACGACCGAAATCCTTTTTTTTTTCTTTTTTTTTTATGACGTTTGTATTAGCCCCTTACATCACCAAGTAACCGTTTTTTTTTTACAAGGTATCGGTGATATTTATACAATGGGTAATGGAGGATACGGTAAATTAGGTCATGATAGTAAACAACATCAAACAAGACCTCATAAAATAACAAATGTCGGTGATGTAAAGTTTTGTGCGATAGCAGCTGGTGACTACCACAGTGTTGCATTAACAGGTCTTCAACGTTATATGGGACGATCATTTAAGATAAAGAGAACTCTTGGTCAACGTATTAAACCATCAAGAAGTAAAAGAAGACTTACAGTAGACAGTGGAGATGAGAAGTTTTTTACAGTGTAAAAAAAAAAATAAAATTCAAAAAAAAACCAACATAGTTGTAGCAGTCAGCTTCGCTGATTAATTATCTGATAAGGTCAACACTTAGAACACGTCAAGACAACACTTATACCAAGCAATAATCATACAAGTTGTTTTCATACACCTTTAAAACCGGCTAAGTTAGTCGAATTAACTTCCTAATTATTAAAATAACAATAAATCGTTAAACACTATCGCTTTCTTTTCCGACAACAATCCATGTGTTGGTCTTCAAAGAAATTGAGGTTTCTTTCATAGAAAAAAAACAACGGCTGTACAATGAGTATGATATAATAGAGTACACAAGAAGGCTTTATCTTCCAACATATTGACTTGATGTAAGAGTTGGTAGTGCACAGTGTATTCTATAATATCCGTCTGATTGAGGTGGGCTGCCATCGAGCATTGGTTCAAGGTTTTGATGTAGAAGATCAAAGCTTTGGCTGCTATTGGACTTGGCTTCCAGGAGCTTTGCATTACAAAGCTCCTGAGGGCCCTCAACTACTATCTTTGGTTCTGCATCTGATGATTATGGTAGTTGCGTTGTTTTTGTATTAACTAATGTGGTGATTCTAATGTATTCCTTGGTCATTTGTTTTAGTGTTTATAATTGTATTTGTATTTTAAACTGCTTTAGCTAGGTTCCCACAGGATTGCTCTAACGTCTTGTCCGTTGTTAACACGTGATTAAAACGCTAGTTGGCAAGCTTATTGTTCTATTATTCAATTCTACATCGCCCGTGCACTTAATGACCAAATGTAATTTCATCTATCTTTCAGTAGTTATTGTATTACTATTAATACTTCATTGTTGGTTGTAATTGGGTGCCTCCCGATTCATTCTGTACCGCACATACATTACATCCTACCCAGAGAACACGCCGCGGTCAAAGAACGTCATTTGAGAAGACAATTATGTCTTAAAGTACTAGTACTTTATTTTTATTGGTTTAGAAAATTTTCACCACTAGTGTTGATGAGCATGTGGTGTAGGCGGGATCACGTCAAATTAAAATTGGAAGGTCAGGGGTTCGAACCCCCTCTTGCTCATAGTTTTGCGTGGTCATGGAGTTTACTTCAGTACTAATGTAACCAGTGCCATGGGATTAATAGAACTTAACGTTCGTGTTCAATATCACGTGATATTTTTTGTGAAGTAATTAAATTTATTCCGATTGTATTGCCAATCGTTTAATCATGGTATCTACCAGAGGTATAATTTTAGGTCGGTTTAATGCTGAACAAAACATTTCAAGAGGAATATTTAGCTTTCTAATAGTGTCTCCATAAGCCTTGAATTTGATTGCAAGATTAACTTCATTGTCTTTAGAAGAGTACCCTTCTTTACGTCCTTCCTCAATTTCCTTTTTGATCTCATTGTACCTCTCTTCTATAACCGTACTTATTATCTTGTACTGTACAAAACAAGCCATTTTTAAGCTTGACATACTATAAACAGTTTAACCATTCTTCTATTCTGATAACAAAAAAAAAAGTGAGAATAGAAAAACATACTTTTTTGTAGATATTTTTGAGTTCATATCCTTGAATCTCTTCACATCAATTTTAAACTCATTGTTGACCCAACAATCCCACATGTTTGTATATTCATCATACCTATCATAAATCATCAGAAAAACGTTGCCAGGATCGAAAAAAACGTGTTTAATTTATGCTTGTTTCAGAAATTTGATTGACTTGACTTCTCAAGAATTTAGTTGAATGGCGTACATGTTGAGCATCCGTTCATAAGTGAATTTACTATTTGGTTGTAATGCATTGATGTGATGTTCGGCAAAGACATGTGACTCACTTTGAGACAAAAGTTTTCTGAACATTTGTTTAAACTCATACATTTGATGATCTGATAAATCATCGGAGTCGCCAGAAATAGGACATTCAGGCCAGAATCTTGTATTTGATGATGCTTGCTTGTATTTTGAAATAAGAAGGCGTTTATTCTTGCTGAAAGAGTTCAACGCCCAACAAGTTGTACCCAAGACTTGTAATTGATGAAATGATACTATTTCGCACAGTCTGAACCAAAACCCGGTAAGACTGATGCCTTCTTCTGTTTCCATGTTGCTTTGTTTGTTTTAATTATCCTAACTGTAGCGTAGTATCACAGTATGTATGTATTCTAGCAAAGTCAACAAAAAATGGCCATCCACGTGAAAGAACCGATACTGTTAGACGTAACCGGACTCATTCGTTTGAACTACCTTTTTTTTCATAATCTAACATTCCCTCTTAGAAACCCTACACTAATAGTAAAGCAAGATACAGGCTTGCGCATTGACATAATAATCTAATCAGCTGAAGGATGCCCGATAAGTTCTCCTCCAAGTGTTGACTGTCAGTTTATTAGGTGCCTCACTAGTGACGGGGTGAACTAGCTCATAAGTACAATACGTTCATGTCCATGTCGTATAAACGACTCGACGTTGCTCGAAATTACGTCAAATACCTAAGACTGACAAATATGAGAGTTCATGATTCTCCAGCACGATTCCATTCAAAATACCTATGTGATAGCAATTTCTTGTCAAAGCGAGTTGCATACGCTGCATGTTTACGCAAAAGCGGCCATTTGGTATACACTTCATGATTTTGATGTGTTATAAGCCTCTGCAACGTCGCTGGGAGCTGCATAGCCATTGGTGGGCGTGTGGGCGTGTTCTTTAACTATTTAAGGTAAGTTTAGGTGCTTGGTAAGCGTTTAAAGTTTAAAGTGCCGTACTGTTCTCTTTGATGCTGGTAGCATGTTATTGTTGTTTTCTAGAGCTGTGGTTACTATGTTGGGCAGTTTATATTTATGAAAGGTTCAATCAAGTTTTCAATCAATCACTTTCTTTATTTAGACAATTTTTGTGGATATTTTTTGTTTTCTTCTTTGCAGGGCTAGAAGAAAGTGCAAAACTTGTTTACACACCTGAAAGCTAATTATACATAATAAGCTGGAATGATAGCCTGTATGAAAGCAAAAGTGACCAGTAGTTCAAAGTACGCATTCATCTATATCTTTAGCAGTTTGAGCACCTTTATAAAGGTCAAGGCACTTGTGCTCCAAACCAATGTTTTATAGCATTTTTTTTTTTTAGAACAAGAGGCAGCGCGCTAGCGCCTACTTTATTACATATAGGGGGGTGTACATGGAAGACGACTTACAGATTGACATGCGTGTACAGAAAGTTACAGGAGGACATCATGTCATGGAACAGAACCAATCGTACAGATGAAAATAAAACAATTTCTTTTGCCCATTTTTTTTTTAACCAACCTTGTCGTCCAGCATATGTGTATGTTCTATTAATGGTCAGCAATTTGATTATGGTTCTGAGGTTAACGTTTTCATGGACAATTTGTTGCTATCCGTTTAATTACTGTATTGCTCAAGTGCATATAGAAATGGTCCAGTCCCAGCTAAAAAAGAAATGTTCCTCATAGCAAAGCTATCTACACTTGTGGAAACATATTCATTGCGCATGTGATTATACGAAAAGGAAGTACCAAAAAAAAAAAAAAAAAAAAAAATTATTTCAAAAATCTGACCTTGCTATCTTCATTGACTCTAGTTTCATTACCTGCTAATAATGTTTGAGTTACAAGCATGTTCAATGGCCGTAGACGTAGAAATAGTGAGGTGTTCTTTAGCATGTCAAACAGAGCTACAGCATTAAACTGTGTGCGCAGGAGTGCTTTGGGCCCGTCATGGGCGTAAAGGGCTCTGGAGAGTGTAGAGATAACCTAAAGGTGTAAAATAAAAGATATGTGAAGAGAAGCTGCATTCACTGGGCAGTTAAGCCGGCCTCCACCAATGTTTTATAGCAGTCAACCTTGGTATTAAAACACGTGGTTTGATCCCACTTTACCTCTAATTATATTGTTTGCAGTCTTGTTGCTTCAGTTCTATTAAATATGAAGCAGAAATTGTTGTGCTTACCAAGGGAAACTACATCAATGCTTTCGCTGCCAGTGGAACTTCACCACACCATTTTCGAGCTAAATAAGGCAGTTTACATTATTTGGCCCTTATTATGCAAACAAACGGCTAAAACATCACGATTCAATGATAAACTCGAAAAACACGGCAGATGGATCAGTTGGGAGTCATATATGGTTCATTCAGCACATGTAGTCTTTGAGAACGGATTAAAGCACGGTCCATTCACGGAGTTTAGTCATGATGGCGTAGGAAGAGGTAGAAACATGAAAGACAAGAAGCATGGTAAATATACGTTTACGAACAAAGATGGAAAACTACTTGTGGAGGTACACTTAAACCTGATAGTATTACTATACGGAAGGTTTCTTCGACCGCCTTTGTGGTGTAGGTGTAAGCTAGACTTGCTGAACCTATTTATTGTTTTTTCGGATTTTCAATGCACGTGATTGTGTTTGACGAGTTATTGTTCTAGTCGTTCGAACATTACTTGTTTTTAATCCTACCCTACGGAAACATCTTACTCCATGTTTTGCTATGCCTTTAAAAACTGGGTGGGGGAAAAGGCGAGTAAGGATTTGAACGCTTCAAGAAGAACAGTAGAAGAGTAATATCTCGAACCGTAACTTTTTTTTATTTAGTACTTTAAGATTCTTCTTTTTTGTTATTGGTTATTTACCTGTTTACTAATACGAATAATCGTATTTAGGATGTGTTTAAAGAAGGTCAATATCATGGAGAGTGTAAGGTTTGGAATGAAAATGGTGTATTGATGGAACATAAACAATATAAAGATAATAAAATACATGGTAAAAGCAAATATTGGAATAAAAAAGGAATGCTCATTCATGACCAAACCTTTGTTGAAGGTGAACAAAATGGAGTACAAATACGCTATGAGCATAATGGTGATGTACATACATCTCATTACAAAAATGGTGAGATGGAAGGATTATATACAATCCATGATAGTAAAGGAACAATGATAAGTCATGTTGTTTATGTGAAATTTCAACCTCATGGTGTTTGGACTAGATGGCATAGGAATGGTATTCTTGCTTCTAAATGTGGGTATGCTCATGGTAAACAACATGGTACATATAATTTATGGGATGATCAAGGGAATATGATACTTGACGAACAATTTGAGGATGGACAAAATATTGGACAACATACAGAGTACTACACGGATGGAACTATTAAAGAACAATGGACTTGGCCTACCTCTGACAATGTATAACACCAATAACTTCCCTGGTCTGTAATAGCATGTAACAAAAGAAAGAAACATCAATGTCATTGGTGAGTAAAACCAAAGCAAAGAAAAAATACAACATTCATAATGAAAGATAGGCTAAGAGTCCCTGTGATCGTGGTTAATAAAATAATTGGCTGTCCCCACCCCTCAGCTACAGGCGATGTTACCTACAAAAGAGAGGCAACCATTGCAAACCGCTTGGTCATGAGATTGGAAAGGTTCAAACCCTTAACACGGAATCGTGCTCCTCTATGTGCTATTCATTGTACTTGTAAAGTTGTAACAACTGGATGGTGAGACATCCCGTAATAAACCAAAGTTTGCAAAAAAAAAAAGATCAGCTACCTTTAGCAAAAAAAACAACCAATACTATGACGTTCAATTGTCAGATGTGACACTTCTAACAAAGCTCGTAACTCAAGCATGCTACTGTCACCTGCACCTAGCAGCCAAGCGAAAAAATTAATTGAATCCTAGTCTCAAACCTAACGCCCTTCCGTTATGAATACAAGCAATATTCATATTCATTGTCCCGTAAGCCATATTCATTAATATTCATTCATGAATATTCATGGGCGTTTGATGAGTCAGGAATTTGAGGAGCTTTTGGTTTGTAGCACCTAGCGATGTTCCAAATGGATAGATTCAACAAGTTGCATTTGAAAACCGAATCGGACAGTCAACAGAACACCAAAACCCACAAATCCAGTCAAAATCAGCCATCAAATTGCACATATTTCGACCGTTTACTGTGTGCATGAATAATGAATGAATTTTTTTAGTCGTGAATATTTGTGAATGTAGGCTGTATTTGAAAATTCAAAGTATTCATTCAAAACGGAAGGGCGTTACTCAAACCCAAAATCAATCTAATGTTGTCCAATATTATCTACGGTAGCAGACATGTTGAGTTTATCTTCCCAAATCTTTTAGTGACGAACTCAAAACCCAGAAAGCAATTTTTTTTTGTTTTTTTTTGGAGATAGTTAGCAGGCTCAGGCTCTAATAACAGAAGCTTACAATTATTCCACCGGGACAAATAGCGTCATTTTATCCTAGAATCATGGGTTTCACTTGTAGCGAGCATAATCTTGGGACACATTTCAGAGAACTTGGTTCGGGTTTTTGGGGTTGAAAGTCAAAAATTAAAGTGCTTTTCTACAAAGATGGAACCTCCTATGATGCTTCCTTATTCTGCTGAATACAATCTTATTAAACAACTACAAGCTACACATGTTGTAAGGATTGAAGTAAGCGAAACAATCGGATTTCCTTCAAAAAACAACGTATTCGTTAGTATTAGCCATAAAAAAGAGAATGCGAAGACAACTGGTACGTTTTAAACATATTGATCTGAACAATCACCAGAAAAGGCAAAAACTACCTTAATCGCCTTTTAAACGCGTGGTTGATACGAATTCAAGTTATTAACAGCGGTTTTTTAGCAATAAACCCTTCACAGCGTCCTTACTTTCAACGGCTCATCTTATTGATAAATCAAGGCTCCTTATCACCACTGGAGATAAAAATAAAGACCAAAAAGTTCATGTCATCCAAAGAGGTACGACAAAAAAGTCTCCTTTGTCATAAAAAAGCACGTGGCTTTTTTTTTTTTTGACAAAAGTTTGCGTTTGAATTTGAAGTCACTCTTTGGAGTGTCTCTTTGTATAGAATAGCGGTGAATATCAACTAACTATATCGAAGATTGTAGCTCAGCTATTCCCTGACTTTATGAAGTTTAAACCAGGAGATGACAGGTAAAGAAATTTGTTGTTGTTTGCTTTTTGTTTAACTAAGCTGTATTTTAGAGACATTTGGATTGATTTTAGCGATCAAGGATTCTCTAACATGAAAATCCGTTTCAGAATGAGAATGAGTACTGAATATATGATGCCTAAAGTCATCAAAAGTGCCAAAAGGTAAAGAGAAAGATGTTTATTTGTTCAGTTCAATCATTTTTTTTCATCTTTTTCTTGACATTCTAATACTACCATCAGGTGTCAACCTGAAATGTCAATGAGTGTTCCCCTCAAGACATACCATACAGGACAAAACGTTTCTGGTGTTGTTTATTTTTCAACACCAGTTCATGTTCAACCAAATGATGGTATTCGTATTATACTACAGTGCTACGTAAGTTCTCTTTATTCTCCACCTAAAGTCAAGCCCTAAACAATTATGTAGGAGTACTGTTATTGGACTGAAAGTGATGGTGAGAGTAGCTATACATACAGTGCTGAGAGGACAATTCTAGAAAAGGAATACAAATTAGAAGGCAATTTTGACGATGTATGTCTTTTTGGTGTCAACACTATTTTAACACGATTTTTTTTAAAAGGGTATCCCACCTGGTCACCACTCATACCCTTTTTGTATACCAATACCAAACGGTGTTCCTTCATCATACATGCAAACAGGTAGTTCTGTGGGTAGAATTGTTTATCAGGTAAGAGCATACCATGGGGACAAACCGCGAAAGTTGAAACACATGAAAAAAGCACCTAAAAATCCAGAACTATCTTGTGGTACGATTGTCTTATTCTTCTGTACTTTTCTCTTATACACTGTTACTTCTTTTATATCTGCTAAGGTTATGTTAATTATAATTGAATAGCGGCTTGTATTGATGTGGTAGAACAAATGGATGAAGCTGACTTTCCCGACAAGCTAATCTTTGCTCATCCTAAAACTGGTGTCAAATTTACTGTTCAATATAAGAATCCAGTGATCTATGTTGATGATCCTAAAGTACTAGAATTCACAATGGTACTCATTATTTCTTAAAAACAAATGAAGAATATTTTCTAGAACATGTGCGAGGGTTCAAGTCACTTATTTTTTTTAAATAGACAATAGAAAATGTTACTGCAAAGTCACTTAAAATACTCAATGTTAAACTCAAGATGAAGAGAACTCTCCGAGCGTATAAAGCCTCTCACCCACATAGGTATGTACCAACGAATATAGCCATACGTAGTCATACTGACACTATTAAAAGGTGTACAATGTGCAATATCAAAGAAGATATAAAAATAGAACCAGGAGATACTTTTAAGAAAAAGTACACAATGAATTTCAAGATTCAAAATCATCTTTACTGGCCATCACTTCATGATACAACTACAGTATTACGTACATATCAGGTGAAGGTCAAAGGAAAGTTCAGCATGTGTACGTCATTGATAAATCATAACAAACATTGAGATATCAAGTGCTAATGTTGCTTTGTTTAAACAGTTAAGCGGGTCAATGTTTCATTTCCAGTTCAAGTCTGTGGACATCCACGTGACAGACAGATCAAAAAGACAAATGTTCACAGAGAGTATGAATTTGAACCAGAAGAAGACTCTGGTAATAGTAGTGGTAGCGGATTTAGTGTTGTATCATTAGCTGCAAGGTACTTATTTACAGCAACTCCTGTGCAAGTGATAGTTTTTTACTTTCTATAATAGCCAATACTCAAGTCTTCTTGAAGAACAATCAAATCTTCCAGGTGATACTACAGGTCCATCAATAAGCAAACAACCAAAACAAGAATGTTTGGATGATCCTTACTCAGAAGTTGAAGAACCAGAGTCCAGGATGATGACAGCTGCTGAAAGTGGTAACATTCTACTTTCTGATATTGTTGGATTCAATAATCCTTTTATTTCAAAGTTTCCATTGTACATACAATAAATAAAGTCCATTACAACCATCATTACCCAGAACAATAAAAAGTGTCTCATTCTTATGTTGAAGTCATGTCAAAAACCGTTTATGCTCTAAATCTCCTGTTGTACACCATATCCTAAGCTCTGAAGTCTACCATTCACATAAGTACATTGTTTCTCTAATTGTCCATTATCATGCCTCTTGTACTCTCCTTCTCTAAAATCTTTCACATAATAACAGTACTCATATAAAAATCCATAATATTCCCACCTGTTGCACTCTTCTTCTTGCTTACCACCAACATAATTGGCCTGTTTACGATATAAATCAAATATATCTATTAGCCAATACTTGTACTCTCCTTCTTTTTCACTGTGGTTCCACTGAAAACACCCACATTGTATTTTGAATCTGGTGAGCCTGACAAAATCGTTTGTTAATGCCATTTACCATGTTTGTTCATATCTTTATCAAATCTTGTCATCGCTTTGTCAATATTTGAGCAATTGGTTATTAATTAGTTCCTATGTGTTAAATGCAAAAATGTAACGTAAGAGGAGCTCCTTGTTACATGTACCAAGCTTGTGTGTAAAACATACGTGAACACCAATCCTTAACTCACAAACGGGAGTCTCCTTAGTCAATAATCCGGGTCAGTTCCAGTTTGAGCGGCTATTGTATACCAAATTCCTAAGACAGTATGCAAGTTAACTAGTTTATTTACGTTACGTGACGGGTATAGGCTCTATGCATGTTTAGCAACAATACACCTTATGTTTCTTTTAGTCAATCTTAATTGAGTTACGGTGGCTGTATCATCAAGTTCACTACGAATTTTCAAAAATTAACAGCAAAAACTTCTGGATCTGTTTCAAGCCCTAATGAAAAAGAATGTAAGATACCGAGATGACACTAACGCTGAGAACAAAAAAAATTTACATCTACGTAATGAATCAATATATATGACTCTGTGGTATGTGTATGCATACAAACAACTGAACTGTCTTTGGTTTTTTTTGATTTTTTTCAAAATACAAAAAAAAAAAAAAGAAAGGAGGTGCTGGTACCTAATGTGGTCTTAATTCTATTCTTCGCTTGTACCATTGTGTCGTCATCATTAACCATTACAACATAATCTTGCTCATTCACCCATTTTTTTCCTTCATAATGACCTTTCAAATAAACAAGCGTCAACAAGCAATATCATACCAAAAACAGAAAAAAAAAACACCCTACCTTGGTGGATAGTTATTTGTGTAGAAGGTCCCACAGCTCTACCTCGCTGAAAAAACTCAGGTGGTCCATAAGGTACTTTTGCCATTGTACAGGCATTGGGTTATCAGGAGGTCCCTAGTAACGTTAGAAACATTAAAAAAAAGGCAAATCTAAAACACTTGTTTGCCAAAAAAAAAACAAAGACCCTACGTAAGGTACTGATACTGTTGCCTTTGTTTGCTCATTTGTCTCGAATAGCGTTAAACAAGTCTTCTTTAGCTACAAGCGAAGTTAAATGAAAGTTGTTTATGAAGAAGGTAACAACGACGTCGTACGTGTTTTAAAGATGGTGCAAGACGCTCCCGAAGCGTTTATTCGCGTTTTGTACCATGCAATAGACTCTTCAAGCTCTGTGCGCTGTTTGGTAACTTCCAGCGCTCCAAACACACCATGTTGTTCGTTTAAGGACTTCAACCGCTCCTCTGTAATTGTTAAAAGTTTAACGGACCACAAACGTTACCAAGTTGTAAGATTTCTAACTGAAATGAGACAGCAGTGGTGTTTATAGCTTTAACAATGTCTGCCATATTTCGTGCTTTTCTGGGTTGCCAGTCATTTTGTAAACAACGAGTTTCATTAAGTAGTAAAATGCAAACTTAACTATCTTGCAAATATGTCGTATCAAAATGATTGATAAAGCCTCTGTGGGCAGTTAAAAGCAAATGAGAGGTTTACAAAAACAGAACACACAACTTTTTATTTTGATAATAGTTTTTGAAAGCATCACTGTGCGTTGTAAAAAAAAAATTACCTTTTCAACACGCTTCATTGCCAAATAATGCTTATTCCTCCTATAGTTAATGACTTTGCGTTATTTCCAAAATCACTGAGAACAGATCACACTTTGCATTTTCAGCATAAGAGATGTTTAGATATCTACAATATCTAGATAATCTAGATAATTTCGCCAAAACTAGATAATTCACAAATATCTAGATACTGTAAAATATCTAGATATCTCAGATATCTAAACATCTCTATAGTTTTCGGACATCACGCACGTGCGTTAAAAAAATACCCACCTCAAAAAAACCCTTGTTTACGCGCCAATAATACTAATGCTTGCTGTAGTTAATGAGTTTGTATTATTTCTGTTCTGCCTTTTTGTTTTTTGCTCTTGCCGCACCTACCCACGGTAACACAAGTACGAATACTTGGTTAGTATATGACGAATACTAATTTTTTGCGTCTTAGTCGTAACTTCAAGTGACCACGTTTGTGGCACTGATATGGGTTGCTACTTGAACGAAGGGCCAACCACGCTTATTCTCAATTCTACTGGATTAAATTTTACTGGCAGCATGTTTCAATTTCAACTTACCGAAAGTATAGACATTTATGGTATGTTGGTGCGTTGAAAGGTTCTGTAACAAATTATTTAGCGTTAAATAAAGGCACAGCTGTTTTGTGCTCACTTGAACAGGATACGGTGAACGGGTCTCAAAACATTAGCATCTCATTATCAGGATTTACGTTTGATGGTTGTAAAATCAGCTTGAACACCTTCGCAAATGTAACTGTAGAGTACATTCATTACAAGTCTAGTTTTATTGATCAGTTGAATTGTGTAGGAATATGGTAGTTACAGGCAATGAGAGTTTTATTCAAATATTTGACAGGTACATGTGATTTATTCAATTTTAATAAGAAAAATAGCCGAAATGTTGCTGTTCGCAATTCACTTTTCCATGAACTATACGATGAGGTAGGATTTGCCCAGCCTTTGGGATTATGGATTGAAACAGTCGAAACAGTTTCTGTGAATAATTGTCATTTTCAAAATAATTTTAGGGGAGGGTTTCTTATCAATAGAATGACAGGGAGAGGTAATATTTGATACCCTTATTTTGTTTGATTATAACTATTTAAGCATAGGAATTGTTGCTACATTCAGAACTGTTGATAGAGTAATTTGTGACTTTGCATAACAGGCTAAATATTTACACATGCATTTACATAGGTTACAATCAACACTTGCTTGTTCAAGGACAATTACGTACTTGCAACCGTTCTTGGTATGCAGATCTTAGTCCTCATATTCTCATCTGTAAATAGCAAACTCTGATTACTATGTTTCAGTACTATACACAAATTCAATTGATGTACAGATATTGAACTCAACTTTTATTGATAATACTGTGGAAGAAGAAGTACTGGTACACATGTTCTAGTCTATTATCATATTAATTACCGGTTATAGTTGGCTCTTTGGTGTTGGAGGGTCTATCAAGCGGTGGATCAGCAGTGATAGATTTTTGTGTATTTGAGAACATTACGTGCGTGTAACGTTCTGCCTAAACTGATTAGTAAATACCTGATTCCTACTTCTAGAAAACAAGTACAAAATAATTCAACAACAACAACAACTATAAGATCCCCTGCATTGATTGGGTCTTCCATGGACATTACAATCAGGTACACTACTAATATGTTATTTCCTACAATAAGAATACTAAATGTCGTGTTTAGAAATACAACAACAGTCGAAAACAGCCTCAATGATAGTATTGCACAAGCAATTGTATTGTACTAATTTATCAAGTAGATGCTGGAAGCGTTTTTGATTGTCCTTTTACACCAACAAATTTCACATGTGGCTACTCTGATATCACCTCATATTTTGCAGATTGTCAAGCTAATGGTATAAATTATTTGTATTTGCTCGCTTACAGTGTTGAATAGTTACTTGTGAAGGCAAAACCTTCATTCCGACAATATCACCAACGACAATATCACCTACAGCTACACCAACAGTTGGTAGTCTACCACCTGACATAGTGTTATCTAGTCCTTTGACAATAAATGGTGACTTTGTAAACTCAGAGATAGCAACAATCGCTCCAGGAGGCTTTCTTCAAGTTGAAGGTATCACAAATTATTTAGCAAACGTTTATTGGATAATCTAATGTTTAGGATGTATTGTGATACCATCTAATACAACGTTCATCATTGACTTCACAAGTGATAATAACACAACAAGTGTTGGTGAGACAAGAAGAGAAGTAATACGAAGTAACAGCAACTGTATCAATGGTACTTTTACAGTTCTTTCACCAGAATGTGTATTGGCGAGAATTGAGCAGACTCTCTCATCGTATGCTTTTTATCTTTGCACTGATCTCTAACTTTTGCTAGCATAATTGTGATCACATCAAGATCTGATAGTTGTGATAACAGAGCATCAGTAAATGTTGGTTTGGTATTAGGTGTCACATTTGGCATCCTTGTGTTCGTATGTGAATACACTTCTTTTTCTTGTTTTCATTTATTTTTCGCAAACTAAATTTGTATGGTAGATTGCTGTAGGTCTGATTATTGCTTTCTTTGTACCTAAGTTGAGACAAGCCATTTTCCCTTATACTTTAACAACTAAGAAAGTAGAAGTATCATCTGTTTGAACCTAACAGTAAAATACTTATCATCAATTATTGTCCGGCATTCAAGTTAACCTTAAAATGAATTTTTTTTTGCAAGTTTTTGTCAATTCTAGATTAAAGAATGGCAATCTTGTATCTTTGCCATTTAGTTACCATCATCAACAGGGGTTACTTTTTTCCTCTACCAAATCGTTCTTGTTGAAGACAATAGCAATTGGTACATGGCTTGCATCCTTTACAAGGATACAAAATTGTTGTAGCCCATCAAAAGAAGCTTGTGATTGTTTAAACGTACTGCAATTGGGAATAACCAATAGAAATCTCGTACAACCATGTAATTCAGCAATAAAAGCTCTCCTTTGTACTCTGGAGGAGGAGGCATAGTATTTTTCTGCCCTAACAAGTCACCTGCTTAAAAATAAATATTTGTTCAACAACATTTTGGAGAGTAAATGGTAAATGGCCTGCAAGATTAGAATATTACCAACATGTAAAACTACAGATAATTACTTAAAGTGTAGGTTGATCCTGTATTTATATTTGATTGATTCACATCTTTTACACTGATAGCCTGTACACCCTTCAATGACTTCAAACCTTTATCTGTTACTTTTGTATCGTGTAACACAATAATGTGTACACCAACCAATGCTTCAATACCCTTATCTGATATATTTGCATTACTTATCATAATATCATATACACCAGCCAACACCTTCAACCTTTCATCTGTTGCAGCTTTATCAGATATTGAAATAGTGTGTAAACCAATTGTTTCTTTAATTGCCCATTCTCATGCCAACTCTTGTACTCTCCTTCCTTTTACTTTTACATAGTTGCACTTTTCCCATAGTTCTCCACTACAAAGTAAACATATTCAAGAGTCATAAACTCTAAGTACTATGTGAAGGTTTATGACATACTTGGTATTGGTTCGACACCAAGAGAGGTAAAGGAGACAACACGTGAACAGTGAGATGAAAATTGTTGTCTCTTAGATTACCTGCCAACTGAAATTATGCTTGAAATGAATTTAGATTGAGGTTCAAAGACAGTGGCCAATGTTATCCAAACAAACAGTGATGAGATTACAACAACCATCATTGGCTCTGTGATTGACAGAAATATCTAATTGGAGAAAACAGAATGCGCACTGTGTTTGGAAAAACACCAGTACAAAATTCAAACCATGGTCCCCGTGTTGTTAGCGCTAACCAGCTGAGCTGTACTACCCTTTACTCTTCTGTTGTTCCCAACACCAAGTAGATCACTTACAACGTAGCTTATCAAATGCAGACAGTATTTATGTGAATGGTAGACTTCAAGGAGAGCTAGTACTGTTAACGGTCTGACTCAACTCAACTCGACTTTGTTTGAGAAAAACGGTCCTGAGTCGACTCAAAAAACAAATCACCTGATAGCATCTACATTGTATTTTTTTGGAGTTTCACTGTCACAAGCATCCATGTGTGGCCACATATCTGATTTGGTGGAATACACCCTTTTAGCCATCAATCAGACACTATGTGTGATTGTAACAATATACAAGAAAAAGAACTTAAAACGTTTTTTTCAATTTAGATGTGTTTTTTTAAGTCTGACTCGACTTTTGTAAAATCAGTCCGACTTAAGACTGAGTCATTAACAGTACTAAGCTTAGGATATGGTGTACAACAGGAGATTTAGAGCAAAAACGGTTTTTGACATGACTTCAACATAAGAATGAGACACTTTTTTTATTGTTCTGGGTAATGATGGTTGTAATGGACTTTATTTATTGTATGTACAATGGAAACTTTGAAATAAAAGGATTATTGAATCCAACAATATCAGAAAGTAGAATGTTATCACTTTCAGCAGCTGTCATCATCCTGGACTCTGGTTCTTCAACTTCTGCGTAGGGATTGTCCAAATATTCTTGTTTTGTCTGTTTGCTTATTGAAGGACCTGTAGTATCACCTGGAATATTTGATTGTTCTTCAAGAAGACTTGAGTATTGACTATTGTAGAAAGTAAGAAACTATCACGGCACAGGAGTTGCTGTAAATAAGTACCTTGCAGCTAATGATACAACACTAAATCCACTACCACTACTATTACCAGAGTCTTCTTCTGGTTCAAATTCATACTCTCTGTGAACATTTGTCTTTTTGATCTGTCTGTCACGTGGATGTCCACAGACTTGAACTGGAAATGAAACATTGACCCGCTTTACTGTTTAAACATAGAGCAAAATTAGCACTTGATCTCAATGTTTGTTATGATTTATCAATTACGTACACATGCTGAACTTTCCTTTGACCTTCACCTGATATGTACGTAATACTGTGGTTGTATCATGAAGTGATGGCCAGTAAAGATGATTTTGAATCTTGAAATTCATTGTGTACTTTTTCTTAAAAGTATCTCCTGGTTCTATTGTTATGTCTTCTTTGATATTGCACATTGTAAACCTTTTGATAATGTCAGTGTGACTAGGTATGGCTATATTGGTTGTTAGATACCTGTATGCTTTAGAGTCTTCATACGCTTGGAGAGTTCTCTTCATCTTGAGTTTAACATTGAGTATTTTAAGTGACTTTGCAGTAACGTTTTCTATTGTCTGTTTACAAAAAAAATAAGTGACTTGAACCCATCACACATGGTCTAGAAAAAATATTCTTCATTTGTTTTTAAGAAGTAATGAGTACCATTGTGAACTCTAGTACTTTAGGATCATCAATATAGATCACTGGATTCTTGTATTGAACAGTAAATTTGACACCAGCTTCAGGATGAGCAAAGATTAGCTTGTCGGGAAAGTCAGCTTCATCCATTTGTTCTACCACATCAATACAAGCCGCTATCCAAATATAATTAACATACGATTACCAGATATAAAAGAAGTAACAGTGTATGAGAGAAAAGTACAGAAGAATAAGACAATCGTACCACAAGATAATTCTGGATTTTTAGGTGCACTTTTCATGTGTTTCAACTTTCGCGGTTTGTCCCCATGGTATGCTCTTACTTGATAAACAATTCTACTATCAGAACCGCTTGTTTGCATGTATGATGAAGGAACACCGTTTGGTATTGGTATACAAAAAGGGTATGAGTGGTGACCAGGTGGGATACCCTTTTAAAAAAAATCGTGTTAAAATAGTGTTGACACCAAAAAGACACACATCGTCAAAATTGCCTTCTAATTTGTATTCCTTTTCTAGAATTGTCCTCTCAGCACTGTATGACCAGCAACTGTCACTATCACCTTCTGTCCATAAACAGTACTCCTACATAATTGTTTAGGGCTTAACTTTAGGTGGAGAATAAAGAGCTGAATATGAACTTACATAGCAGTGTAGTATAATGCGAATACCCTTATTTGGTTGAACATGAACTGGTGTTGAAAAATAAACAACACCAGAAACGTTTTGTCCTGTATGGTATGTCTTGAGGGGAACACTCATTGACATTTCAGGTTGACACCTGATGGTAGTATTAGAATGTCAAGAAAAAGATGAAAAAAAAATGATTGAACTGAACAAATAAACATCTTTCTCTTTACCTTTTGGCACTTTTGATGACTTTAGGCATCATATATTCAGTACTCATTCTCATTCTGAACCGTATTTTCATGTTAGAGAATCCTTGATCGCTAAAATCAATCCAAATGTCTCTAAGGTACAGCTTAGCTAAACAAAAAAGCAAACAACAACAAATTTCTTTACCTGTCATCTCCTGGTTTAAACTTCATAAAGTCAGGGAATAGCTGAGCTACAATCTTTCGATATAGTTAGTTGATATTCACCGCTATTCTATACAAAGAGACACTCCAAAGAGTGACTTCAAATTCAAACGCAAACTTTTGTCGAAAAAAAAAAAAAGTCACGTGACTTTTTTTATGACAAAGGAGATCTTTTTGTTGTACTTTGGATGACATGAACTTTTTGGTCTTAATTTTTATCTCTAATGGTGATAAGGAGCCTTGATTTATCAATAAGATGAGCCGTTGAAAGTAAGGACGCTGTGAAGGGTTTATTGCTAAAAAACCGCAGTTAATAACTTGAATTCGTATCAACAACGTTTAAAACGGGATAGAGATGGTTTTTGCCTTTTCTGGCGATTATTCAGATCAATATGTTTAAAACGTACCAGTTGTCTTCGCATTCTCTTTTTTATGGCTAATACTAACGAATACGTTGTTTTTTGAAGGAAATCCGATTGTTTCGCTTACTTCAATCCTTACAACATGTATGGCTTGTAGTTGTTTAATAAGATTGTATTCAGCAGAATAAGGAAGCATCATTGGAGGTTCCATCTTTGTAGAAAAGCACACTTTAATTTTTGACTTTCAACCCCAAAAACCCGAACCAAGTTCTCTGAAATCTGTCACAAGATTATGCTCGCTACAAGTGAAACCCATGATTCTAGGATAATCTAACGTTTCTGTCTTGTTGGTATATTTGTAAGCTTCAGTTACTGGGGGTTGTGGTCCAGCCTGGCCTGCTACAAAGTATCGAAAAAAAAAAGAAATGCCCACGTGGGCGCATCTTTGTCGGTTCAGTCAAGAAGCAATCTAATTATACAACAGTTACCCACAAGTACAGTAATTAGATTAGAACAAAGGTATAAAAGGTTGTCAGGTTAAGCACCAACCCTGACCTCAGGCCGTTGTTAAACCTTTTTTTCAAAGAAAAGTAACTTAAGATTGTCTACACAAAGTCAAATAGCACGTGATACAAATACGGCCACCCAAAAAAACAAGAAATGATAAACGCAACAACCTCTGAAGGTGACCTACACCCCGATAAAAGGTAAACTTGTCTTTTTAAACAATATCGTTCTAAAATAGTACTTGTAGTACTAAAACAATGTTATTGGACATGCCTATTGAGATTCTAACAATTATTCTAACAAAAACAACAAAAGCTCGCTTTACAGCTTGCCAAACATGTCATAGCCTCTCTTCTATCATTCACGATGTTACTGGGTATGATAGTATAATGATATCAACAGATGAACAAGCAAAACAAGTTGGAAAACATAAAGGAATCATTAAACATACAAAGATCAAAGTGACGAGGTTTTCTGTGTCTGACAAGATTGCAGGAGTTCATACAACTGATCTTAGTATACAAGGAGTCACAATTAATGGAGTAAAAGCCCTTGCTGGTGTTCACACAATTAACCTATCTCGTACCTCAGTGACAGATGAAGCACTTCATTGTCTTGCTGGTGTGCATACAATTAGCCTTTATATTTGTAAGAATATTACTGTCGAAGGAATCAAAGCACTCAAAGATGTACATAAGATTGATCTTTCTCATCCAAAAGACTCATGGCTAAAACATCTTTGTAATGTACACTCAATTAGCATTTGCCTCGGGAAAGAAGTAACAGATAATGGCATTATAGCATTGACTAATCTTAAATATCTTCATATGTTTTGTTGCTTTAACATAACAGACATAGGTATAAAGAAATTGGTGAACCTTGAAGAGCTTCATGTAGGTAAAAATGAAAAGATTACAAATGGTTGCTTGAAGCACTTAAAATCTCTAAAACGTGTTTCATTTTTTGATTCACAAATCACAAAAGAGGTTGTCGAGTCAATGGGTATCCAATGTGTTCACTATTACTATTAGATACATCAATTAGAACCATGTACTCCCTTACTCTTACAAAGTCATCTTAACAACACTTGTGATTGAGACGAAGACTACAACATCTAGAACTCTAGTGCAGCATTTGTTGTTTATTATCAACAACAAGGTTACTCTTTTGTCAGCGTTCCAACATTATCTTGTACTGAAACCATCTATTACTCTAATAAACTACTCTAGCCTACTTACAGAGATTGTCTTCAAACATGGCTTGAGCACATCACTTAAGCCACAAGTCACTCACTAACCTTAATAGTGTTTTACATCAAGGTTTATTGTACAATTAGCATTAGGCTCTTTTAATATCTCTACAAATCACATGTTCCTCTATATTTAGCATCTCTGTTTGCTTGTGAGGTCTACATGCTTTGAATCCGTTTCGCTCTACATCGAATATGTAAGCTGATCTATTCCCAAAGACAAAGCCTTGCCAGTTCGTTTTCTCTACTCTTTTGAAGTCCACGTGCTTTGACTTTTACCAGGAAGTACGTAACAGCAATGTTTACGACTTGTTATTCTAATAACATATCTTGTAGTGGCTTAAAGATAATCTATAACACCAGATAAGCGAAATGAAGAGCAGTGTATTAAATTTTAAAAGAAGCAAAAAGTTGAGAAAGAAAAAAAAAAGTTGTTTATTATGTCATCGTACCTGTAAGTGTCCTTACTCAAATGTTTAAATAAAAGAAGATTTAATACATCCTTTTAGTAATCTAAAATAATTTGGGTAAGACATTGATGAAGAGCAAAAAAGTATTACGAGGAACAAATGGTTATCAGAAAAAAAGAAGAAAAATTACCTTTGCATTGAACGTGGCTGTAGTTGTTCTTTTTTACCGTTATTATCTGGTAAAGGATACACCTTATGCAGTATATCTTTCCAGTATGCAATAAGACCACCTCCACCAATACTGATGAGTTGCTGTTGTGAAACTGACCACCTTAAAAAAAAAGTTTAGAAACTTCTCTCAACAGCTCTTCGAACAAAGGTAACGCATATGAGTGATGCATTTCATATGTTTTTAGAATATACACTTACCAATCTAGCCGGTTTTGAATACATAACTTTACCTCTGCATCTTTTAAAAAAGTTGAAACATTTCGTTTTGACAACCAATGATTTCTTGGTAAATGTCCTTGAGTTGGTCTGAAAGTATAGTTTTATCACGTGATAAATAAAAAAAAAAATGCGCATACCTTGCTCTCATATTAAAGTTACTCTTACGCCATCTAAAACGTGGGTATATGCTAGAAAGCGCATAATACAAGCGATTGTTATGACTTTACAAAGTTAGGAGGTTACAAAAAAACTTTTTAAATCCGTACTGTGCGAGTATTCCTGAGCCACCGTGACGTGATACAACACGACCAGGTACATTATACCAATCTTGATGTGTCTTTAAAGATAGTTTTTCAGCTATAGAATCGAATTTATCCTTTTGACGGTCTTTACCAACCCAATGAAACTTCTTTGCATGTCTAACAAAAAAATCAGAAGACACAAGTTATTTTCATAGTGTATACCTTCTATCCCAGTTATAGTGTGGATATACTCCACGCAATGTGTCAGTAATATCACAATTATACCTAACAGTCGGTGAGCGATGTGAAGTATACACAAACGCTGAAGGATGTTCTTTTTGAAGTAGAGTTTGAAAAAAAATTCCTAAAAAAGGCAAAAAAAAAAGCAAGTTTTCTTGTATGCTACAGCAAACAGATGTCCATACTGTATCTTGCTATATTAATATTAAATTTATTGTTATGTTATAGTACTAAGACTATCAACACAAACTTTCTTGCACGAGTCGGTACTCCTGTGAATCCAAAAAGAAAGAAAAAAAGTTGTTGCCATGAAAAAAATACAATTTATCTTGCTTTTTACATACCTGTTTGTTATACCTGCGCCTCCTAAATCATGGAATTGTGTTCTAGAGATATTAGACCAATCCTTGACTACCTTTATAGCCAGTTTCTCTGCGGCTGCTTCGAAAAACTTTTTCTGGTTTGAAATGGACGTCCAGTAGCTTTGCGGTACTACTCTAAGCGTAAAATGAGCCGTAGTCGAAAACCGACAGTCAGAGGAGAATTATCCGCCGTTTAACGCTCTAGCAGTTTGTCGACTATTGTGATGACGTACTTGCCACGAAGCCTGCCGTTAACAGTTTGCTTTCTCCATTTGACTTTTAAAAACTCGTCGAACGTCTTAATACTTAGCGTATAGGCTAGAGTTTCTAATTGCTGCCGTTTTGAGTTCAATGCTTTACTTGTGTCTCTTTATCATACATTAATCGTGATTCCACCTTCAACACGTACATTGGTGCTGGTTCAGTTGCAAACGCTGAATACAAGCGCTCTAGAGAATAAATGTCACAATTTACACCTACTGTTATTTATTACCTGCAGGTTTCATCTCACGAGTATTACAACGCGTGGAAAAGCACTACATTCGCCATTACAACGGATATAACATTCTTCTGATTTCATTTGGGCGTTTTTCTTTCGTCGGAAAAATCAGGTTTTTAAGAACTTGGCAAGAACATAGCTCAGGCTTCATAATATTATTTACACCATGTTCTTGCGTTTAGCTACCAGACGATCGACTCATGTACAGGTTTGTTAGGGTTTTACGAAAATAAGTGTATTAACGTGAGCTTAGAGAAATTTATCTCGCGTAACAACGTCTAAGCAACGTGTACGGTACGTACAAGCGTATTAAAGAAGTTTTATTTTTTCTTACGCTACAATTCAGCCTGTACGCACCAGGATTCGACGAGTTTGGTGATTTTGATAATAATTCCGACCGAGGGTCAATGCGCCGTGGTGGTCCACCCCGCGAAGACCGATCAGATTTGACCTTAGATGATCTATTAGCAGATGTACAAAAACCTGACTGGGAAAAGGAAACTCTGGACGTAGTAGAGGATGAAGGATACAAAGGTGCGTATATCTAAGCGTATTAGACCGTATCGAACGCCTAGTTAGCACTTCATTGGTTTTTTACCGCTCTTTCGTATTTTCTTTTTTTTTTTTTACTACGGATTGACGTTTGTATGCGAAATTTATAATGTTGAACGTAGTTTCACGCGTTTTTTTTAATGAAAAAGTGTTTTCCAAATTTTTTTTTTGTTTACGGCGTGTTTGGACCTAAATCATCATTAGAGACTGAAAAAACAAGTTCTATGACACAAGAAGAACTACAAGAATATTTCAAGGAGCATAGCGTACGCTATAACGTAGTTTAACAATCAGAAATTTCTTTTTTTTTTGGTTGACTTGAAAAAAAGAGTTTTAAAGTGATACCTTCCTTTGCTTGTCTTTGTGTTCCCAGAGCGTCTTTTGTTAAAATTACACTCAGGGTTTTATTATTGCATAATGCAAAGAAGATTTTTTTTAGGAATGCTACGAACCTTAGCGCAATAGCGTGGTCAGAGTGTTCAATTCAATATTTTTTTCGCGAGTTTTTTTTAATATTTTTGTACTATGCGCACGTGCATAATAACTTTTTTCATGGTTATGTGTATGATTATTGACTATTCTATAATAGATCAGGAGAGAGGGTCGCGATCTTCCTAATCCAATCACAGAATTCGATAATTCTGGATTTGAACAAGCAGCTGTTAAATATTTGAAATCAAACTTTGAAAAACCATCTATCATCCAGTCACTATGTTGGCCTGTTGCTTTACAATCAAAAGATTTAATTGGTAACGCACAAACAGGGTACGCTAATTGATGACTACACGTCATAAACAGAAAGAAAAGAAACAATCCAATTGGAGTTCTGAACAAATCTTTTTTTGTTGGAAAGGTTCAAAGTTTTTTGCTGACACTTCGTGCTTAGTTCCGGTAAGACAATGGCTTTCATCTTACCTGCACTTGAATACATCAAACGTACTGCAGCAACTACACAAGCAAGAGGAGGACCAGTTGCACTAATTCTTGCTCCAACAAGAGAACTCTGCACACAAATCGCAGCAGAGGTAATTTATCTTTTTTACAACACTTACCATTTAAATTACTAACTAACCACCTTTCAAAGTGCCGTAAAGTTGAGAGATTCTACAATGTAAGATCACTTGCCATTTATGGTGGTGCTGATAAGGGACCTCAATACAGAGGTTTAGTAGATCGTACGTAACAAAAAAGCAAACTAAAGAGTTGACTATTCAATTCAATCTGAAAGCATTTTCTTGTTTTAATTTTTTTTTCTCTTGTCTTTGTTAGCTGTTATGTCTGATATACATTCTTTAGTTAAACCTCAAATTATTGTTGCCACTCCTGGACGTCTTATCGACTTTTGTAAAGCTGGTGCCATTCCACTCAAGAACGCTATGTACGTTGTTCTTGATGAGGCAGATCGTATGTTAGATATGGGTTTTGAACCTCAAATCCGTGCTATCTTGGACCAAATCAGACCTGATCGTCAGACTACTATGTACTCAGCAACATGGCCAAAGAATGTACGACTGTCTAAACAATATTACATTCCGTACAAGCAAGAAAAAAAACAACCTTTTCACCTTTTTTGATGTCTTTTATTCGATTTTTTGAACAGGACTTACTGTTAGTCTAGGTTCGCGGTCTTGCATCTGAATTCTTCAAAAAAGACCATGCCCGTATTGTAGTTGGTGGTACAACTCTTAGAGCCAACCCAAATATCACCCAGCACTTCCTCATTAAGGATACTTTCCAAGTTCCTGATACTTTCCAAAAATTACTTCAAACAGATGATATCGTTAATGCAAAACGTGTCCTTGTCTTTTGTAATACAAAATTCAATGTTGATATCGTTGGTGATGCATTACGTGGAAATAGACAAGGTAGAGTTGGTTACCTCAAAGGAGGACAACCACAGAGACAAAGAGAACAAACATTATATGAATTCAAGGTAAGTTTTTCCGTTGACAAACAAAAGCGTTTTTTGAGCTTGTGTTTTATCATTTCTTCTTAAAATCAAAACCGAAGATGTGTACAAATCTTGTTAAGCGCCAACATGATTGATTACTCTGTGGTTAATCAAGATGGGTTTTTTTAGCACTTTCGAACTTTTAGTGTTTTTTTTTCTTATTTTATTCTTAGAATGGTCGCCTGAAATTTTTGGTTGCTACTGATGTTGCTTCACGTGGTTTGGATATTGATGATATTGACTACGTTGTAAATTATGAATTCCCAAAATCAATTGAGGATTATATTCATCGTATTGGACGTACTGCACGTGGTTCTAAAAAAGGTACACATTTTTAACCTTTTTTTTCTTTCTTGGTTCTTTTGTTGTTGTACTTGCTTTACTGATATCTGATAGGATCCGCATTGTCTTTCATTGTTCCAGATGATTATAGAATGACCAAAGACATCGTTGAAATGTTAGACAAAGCAGGTCAAGTTGTACCAGAAGAGCTTAGGTACGCACTCCACTTCTGAAGTTTTTTTTTTTTCACCTCATACAAGTTCACGAGGTTTTTACTAAATTATCCGTTAGAAACATTCTTGGAGATGCTGAAGCTATACAAAGATCACAACAAAAACACAGCCGCAAAGGCCGAGGTAGAGGCGGAGGCGGCCGAGGAGGTGGCCGAGGAGGCAGCAGTGGTTATGGCAGCGGTAGTCCATACGATCAACCTTCCCGTGGTGGTTATGGTCATCGTGGTGGTAGTGGTGGCGGTGGCCGTGGCGGTGGCCGTGGTGGTTATGGTGATGATGGTGGATACGGTGATGGATACGGATATTAAAAGAAAAGTTCACAAACCAAAAAAAACTGAACCGAAACACATTCGACTTTTTTTTTGAAACTCAAACCCTTAACGTTGCTTTTTACCCTTGACTTTTTTTTTTTGCTATGACAATTGTTTTATCATAGCTGTGTAAGGGTAATAGCGTACTATGTTATGAGTTTCATATTAAAAAAAAATCTGTACAAGCTGGCCTTTGTGACGCCTTCTGAGATTTTTTTTTGTACCTTGAAATAAATTAATTGAAAAAAAATAACACTGCTTCCTTCGATTCAGAACCTCTGTTAGTATTAAGCTGTATTGCTCCTACAGTCTCAATTTTGTGTATTTCATAGTGGAGCTATGTAGAACCTTAGTTGTGAAGAAGTATTAGTTTTCTTGACACGCTCGTACAAAGGTGTTTCCAAGAACTACGGTTTCATCACTGTAGCTCATATCACGTGGCAATTCTCAAATGTTGTTTATGTCACACGATTGGTTACCTTGGCTATCAATGTATTGTCTTCTCATCGCCAAGAAAAAGTCTTGAGTCACAGCTAGAAGACTTTCAGAAGCGCTGTATAACTTAGAGTTTGTGACTCATCGTAGTAAATGCAACATACTCGCATTGATTTTGATCTTTATTTACATAGCGTTGGGGAAAGTAACACGATAGTGAGGGTAGAAAAATACCACATGATGCTCGTTAAACATACCATAACAATTGAAAAGTAAGAGTAATTTCTACCATGGCTCTCTAGTCATTAGTTATGAACTGAGTTGTGTTACTAATGTATGTTTTTAGTTCCTTAAAAGTTGGTCTATTAGAAGGAGAAAACGCCCAACAGTCTTTCATGATACTCTTCCATTGGTGATGCCGACCACCCAAGTCAGGTGTATATCCTTCATCTCTGATACGTACTGCAAGATCAAACAAGTCATCTACTTTTCCAAAAGGAACTGTCCTGTAAATGATCTCATACATGACCATTCCAAATGACCAAACCTGTAAACCAATTAAACCATGATAAGCTCATGCTGACTTACGTCGCTTTTAAGTTCATACAACTTTCTCATTGACTCTGGACTCATCCATCGAACAGGTCCAATATCGTTCTTTGTCTCTTGTGCTGTTCCTGAAATTGCTGATTTTCTGAGTCATGTTAATGACCTTACTGAGGGGTATACATTTACCGTCTAATGCATACCTTGACATTCCAAAGTCACTTATTTTTAATACATTATCTCGTGATACCTAACCCACATTATCACTTCATTCAGTTCTGAAAGAAATCAAACTCATACCAACACATTTCTACATGCAAGATCTCTAACTCAAACATGCCATTAGAATTAGCCTCACAATATGAGTGAGATGTGAACATACCGATGAATGATCATGTTCTTATGAAGAAAAGCCATCCCTGATGCTATTGAGCTTAAAAATGTCTTGATCTCATTGAATGTAAAATCTTCTTCATTGCTCAGATACAATTCTTGCAAAGATCCATTTGCCATGAACTCCAATACCAGCATTGGTTTTCCATCAGAGAAACTAAGTCCTAAAGTACCAACAATATTTGGATGAGGGTCAAGACTCATGTTTACTTCAACCTGTATATACAAACAAAAGTTAAAGACTACATCAAAGATAGAAATACCAACACTCACCTCTCTGAAAAAGTTCTGGTTTGATTCAGGGCCAAGACTTGATATCTTGACTGCAACATCCTTCCCGTTATATGTAGCTTTCATAACGGACCCAAAACTCCCCTTACCTTAAAGAATTTATAAGCCTTTTAAGCACCATAGGGTGCGCCTTAAAACGAACCAAGTTGTTCTCCAAATATCAATTCTTCGTATTTAATCTTCATAGATTTTTGAGCATATTCTATGGTTAGACGTCTTTCGGGTACTAAACCATAAGGTGACATAGATATCACACTTTTCACCTGTGGTTCGACTTGGGGTTTATTACGAACACAATATTTCCAAATCAAGAGTCCAGCAACAACAAACAGGAGTAGAACAGCTGTAAGGCATACAATAGCGATCACTAGAATTATGGTGAGATGTAACATAAGATATCTTGTCGTACCAACACGTGATGACTCTGAGAGGCTCTCATCTCCAGATGAAGCGATAGTAGGAGCAATTGGTACTGAATTTGGAAATGTTGTTGGAGTTGTAGGTGATAACGTTGTTGGAGGAGTAGTTGTAGGTGATAATGTTGTTGGTGGAGCAGTTGTAGGTATGAGAGGGAAAACAGGACTGAAACAGTTTGGATCAGGTTCGTAAAGACACTCTGGATTGTAGAATGTTTGACCTGGAGCTTCAGGAATTTGAAATGGAGCTAAGTGCCAACTTGAAACATTTGAGTTGTATATCATGCATGTTGGTGTTTGTTCTTCACATATCTAGAAAGGTATGGTTTGTAAAAGTATAAAGTACATTAACGTACATCTGGCAGGTTCACAGCTTTGCATCCAGGAAACTTAGTAACAAGGTCAAGCGAAGAATTGTTTATAGTGTTTGTATCACAATATTCCAAAGTATAAAGTCCTCCTTCTTCGCAACCAAACGCAGGTGATCCGGGAACTCTTTTTTCAATAACACAGCTACCAGTTGAAATATCACAGTATGACACGTTACATATATCAGCAGAAGAACAAGGAATGTCACATAGTGTTTCTATTGAGGCAAGGCACTCAAGCTGACTGTTATTATAAAAACATTCGTTTGGGGCTTTGTGACATATTAGTAGATAGCTAAGGTACGAGGTTAAATACTTACAACCTTGACAATCATGAAAAGGTTCCGAAAATAATGCAAAATCAGAATCACATAAAGAATGTGATCCACCTATTAACAAAGTTGTCAAGAACTTCACAAACAAAGAAATATAACATACATTGTATGCTTGGTTCCTTTATGTTTGGGAATATATCATTTTGTGGAAAATAGCATCCTTCGTCTGGACTACGGCATTTGTTTGATGTACATATATTTGCATCATTGCAATCGGCATTATCACATGTGCACTCTTGTTTGCATGTACATTCTGCTGCATGTTGAGCCACACAAACTTCGTACTTCTATTTTTGAGGTGTTAGTGTACTTAGATGGCGTTTAACAACTACAGCCTGTTGACCTATTAAGGGACAAGACCTCGACCACCTGTAAGTATGCTTACTTGCCTTCACATATTTGAGGTTTAATTATCGGTAACACACGTGTTGATAGAAGTGTAGAGTCTGTGATGCTGATGGGATTTGGAAGTGGTAGAAGATTATAGTCTGTTGTTGATCCAATCGAAATTGAGTGAATTGTAAACCCCTAATTGTGTTCTCAATAAAACATAGTTCGTCTAGTTCTTGATACCTGAGATTCAAGAGTTTTTGTGATATTGTTGTTTGGGTCAAAACGTCCACATTTTGGACCATGGTATTGATTGACAATCATCACTTTTTTATTTCTTCCTTTTCTTCCATAATTATCAAAATGATCACGTGCAACTGAAAGACCTTTTGAATTTCCTTGTTAATTTTATGCACCAAAGGGAAAACAAAGTGTATTGGAACCTGTTGTGATATCGTGGCATCCACCTATTGAGTTTACCATTCGAGTATCATTGAGTTGTTTAAGAAAATGTGCTTTTGTATGACTTCCCAAAGGCAATACAACTTGAGCTGCGTCTCGATACAATGTGATACCAGTACGATATCCATACTCTCCAAGTTTCAGTGGAGTTATCACATCAATAATAAACTGAAAGTACAAGTCCCAGTTTAAGTACGAACAACACTCCGCGAACGATGATCTATTAAAGAGCCCATAACCATCAGGTCGTTGAGAACACTCAGATGCTTGTATTTGAGTTATTAGTATAAAACTAACTGACTGGACTGTATAAGCATACCTCCATCACAAGTTTCATTACGTAAAACATTTTCAAAGGTGTCAACAACTACAAAGAGTAAACACAATGCGACCGCCTAATGTATGTAACCAATAACTCACCAAACATTAAATCTGTTGTATCAACACAAAGAGCATCACTACAATTTGCAATTATTGGCATATCGAATCCAACATACTCTAACGTATCAATAATTATGCCATCAGAGAATACAATCCTGTATAAACTTGATCAACATCACAAAGAACAGTAGTTACTTTACCTGGCAAATGCATTTGTTCTTTCAACAACGTATACTTCTACAACATCTAACAAGGTGCCAAATAGCGCTGGAGGAGGTCTTCGAAAACGAGTCCTTTAGATAATAAGAATAGAAGTTGTCACACTTTGTACGTGTTCAACATCTGGAATACTGGTGAGATTCCTCTATGTTTTATAATAACACCATATGTTTCCTCACTCTCGATCCATAGTGATATATCGAAAGGGCTCTCTGTCAGGACTACATCAGGTTTTATGCGTGTGAGACACTCACTTTCACAGGCTGTATGTTGTTCTATCGCATTCTAGTACTATTAAAATTGAAGTTGGAAAAGTGCTTACCGACGAAGATTCCCAGATATCCAAAATGTGCTTTATAGGGCTTCTCCTACTGAAATATGCACGTGCATATATGGGAACAGTGCCAGCTGTAAGCGAACTAACTCCAAAAGAGCCAAACTGCACCGGCTGTAGATCCGTTAGACTTGAGTGTCAGATACTTTTAAAAACCACTTACAATTCTTGAATTGTTTCCATACATGACAGCTTCCCATGCTGTCTCAAAATACGATATACCTTCCGACGACTGTGCTACGACAATAAGAGTCGCAAAGATAAATAGCAACAAATTCCTTGATTTAACTATTCTGTGTTTAACTCCGCCACAAAATTAATAATATTATCACGTGGGGTATGAAAACTACGTGCCTACGACATGCATAGTAATTAGAAAATGAAACGATTTCTTCACAACAATTAGCCTACGATGCTATTGCTGTGTGGAAATAATAATCACGTGATGCTCTCGTTTCTCCGAAGAGTTCGGGCCTGTGCTGAAGTGTAGCTTAAGTTAAGCGTCTATTTTCTGAAAAGACCTTAAAGACATGCTTTTGTTGTCTCCGAAGACCGGACCACGACTTGCTGCCCACGTGGCATTTTCTTTTTTGAAAAAACACAAGTAACTCAAACGTGGTCCTCCTGTATTATGACCTCTTCTCCCTCGAAATCGGTACAAAATCACGTGTACATTCCTTTGGTTATGACCAACGATATTTAGACGGAAAAACCAAGAGATGAACAATGTTGTCTCTTAGATTACCTGCCAACTGAAATTATGCTTGATATCATTGAAATAGATGTTGAAGTGTATTTAAAGTGGCCAATGTTATCCAAACAAACAGCGATGACAACAAGATTTGATGGAGATATCGAAAAACACGGCAAATGGCTTAAGTATTTGATTTTTCAAGAAACAAAAGTGGTTGTTGAACAAATACACTGGAACCATGGTGAAAAAGAAGGAGAGTACAAGAGTTGGCATTCAAATGGTAGGTTATGGGAACAGGTTAATTATGTGAATGGTAAGCGAGAAGGAGAGCACAAGAATTGGAACTATAATGGTAGTATATATGAGCATGTTAACTATGTGGAAGATAAAATAGAAGGAGAATACAAGTGTTGGTATAAAGGCAAGTTGTGGAAAAAGTGCAACTATGTAAAGGGCAAAAAAGAAGGAGAGTACAAGAGTTGGCATGATAATGGACAATTAGAGAAACAGTGTAACTATGTAAATGATAAAAAAGAAGGAGAGTACAAGATTTGGCATGATGATGGGCAATTACAGAAGCAATGTAAGTATGTTAATGGCAATCTTCAAGTTTTAGGTGTGGTGTGAAGACGGAATATTACACGAATGACAGTTTTTGAAGGATTGTAAGCCACTTTAACAGTAAACAAGATAATAAATGACTTTTATTTTAACACATGTTACTTGTCATGTTCAACATCATCAGCTACTTTCACAACAAACATGTCTTTTTTTTTTCTGCATATCTGAATACCATTCTCATCACTGCTTATTTGCTGTGGGCTTTGTTATCAACACATGCACTGTGGCCACAGTTTCCACTATCACATCATCCACTACTCAAAATGATTCTTCTGGATACTACTCCAATGGCAATGCTTATTGCAACTTTCTCATTTGTCTATCTAGTTTTGTTTTTCTAAAAACGTCAATCAAATAAAAACTACTTTATTGTTATCAACTGTAACTAATCCAAGAGGTAGTTAATTTCTAAATCAAATTTTGTTCAAAAAAAGTTATCACGTGATTTTTGAAACCTGCTACAATACACCGTACAAGTAAGGCAATCATTTCGCTTTACAATGTTATTTAGAACACGCTTGCATTGGTCAAGACTGTTCAATTCAATTGTTAGTTAACATCACATCGCGACTAAAACAAGTTCACGTGGGTGACTACAAATTAACGCTACATGGAAAAAGGAAGAAACGAACCGAATAAAAAGACAAACAATGCTAACCCAAGCCATTGGTGTTCAGGCAACCTCATCTCACTTCCAGTTGAAATTATCGTTCGCATCTTGAAATGCGGCACATTTACTCTGAGATCAGCCCAAACCTGTCGTTTGATGCGAGATATCGTCCACGTGCACGTTGGATATAATAATATTTACATATCAAACGAAGATGAACTGCTCCTGCTTTCTGGTAGCCCTTTACTTCAAAACACAAAAATTTGGTTAAACCACCAAATTTTTCCAACTCCTGAGGTATTTGATAGTTTATTGCCTATGCTTTCAGGAGTACATACAATGAGTCTTGCATATTGTACGAATATCTCAGTTCATGGAATCAAGGCTATAGCAGGTGTTCATGATATTGATTTAGCACATACAAACATAACTGATGAAAGTTTGAAAGCGTTGGCTAGTGGCCACATTATCAACTTGTCTTGCTGTGATGACATCACAGATGAAGGAGTGAGCTCATTGGGAGGGTGTTATCCTATAAACCTGAAAGAACGCTCGGTAACAGATAAGAGTTTAAAGGCGTTATCTGGTATCCACATAATTAATGTTTCCTCCTGTAAATCAATTACAGATGAAGGCATCAAGGCGTTGGCAGGAGTACATACACTTGATTTATCAGACACAGAAGTAACTGATAAAGGATTGAAAACACTTGAAGGTGTCCATACTATCAAACTGGAGCGTTGTCATTTAATCACAGATAGAGGCATAAAAGCTTTAGCAGGTGTACACAAAATCAGCTTGTTTCAAACAAACATAACAGATGAAGGTTTGAAAGCTTTGAAAGGTGTACACACTATCAACTTGGCTTCATGCTTTGAAATAACAGATGATGGAGTCAAAGCATTGGCTGGTGTTCATGATATTGATTTATCTTGGGATAAGGTGACAGATAAAAGTCTCCAGGCGTTAGCTGGTGTCCACACAATAAAACTGTTGGAAAATAATCTGATAACTGATTTCGGCATCAAAGCATTAGCAGGTGTACACAAAGTTGATTTATCGTTTACAGCAGTAACAGATGAAGGCTTGACTGCTTTGGTTGGCGCCCACACCATCATGTTGATGGCGTGTAACAAAATAACAGAAGAGGGTATTAAATGGCTTCATTCTCAAAAGTACAAGGATGTGGGACTCAGTGTATGGGAAAAAACTTAGGGTCCCTAACACAGTTGTGTGAAAAGTAGAGATTGAATAGGACAAATAAAAATACCACAAGGGAATAGGTAAATTGTGTTTTGTTTTTATCACATACACCAGACATTGTCATTTTCATCATCATCTATTGTTACTTCTTCTCTTAGACCCTGTTCACATTCTGGGAGGTTTTCTCACTTTGCATCTTTAGCGCTACTCTGTGAATTCTGACACGGATTTTCGATAAAAAAAGTTACCGATAAGCCTATTTTGATTTTGTCATTACTCATAACCTAAATGACACTTTCCTTCCTCATAATTTGTCGCATATATAAACCACTATGCCAAAGGCGTATTAACACACTCGCTGTCGGAGTGTGGTGGAACCTTATACGACATTTGAGTGGCGGTTTGCATGTATGTATCCTGCACTGATTAAGTACAGAGTCTAGGTTAATTGACTTTGTGAACTTTGACGCAAATACCATGATTGAATGGAAACTTGTATGTGTGCATTGTCAGGTTAGGGTGGAACCAACAAGGGACAGAGTATGCAACAAGATAGTTTTGGAGGAAGACTGATGTCTCCGTGGCTCAAAAGCAACACACGAGTTAGAATAACCACTGCCAGCTAGGCAACTAATACACGATTGTTTTGTAGGAAAGATGATGTCTTAGTGGCTATCAATAGCACACTGATGTTGTGTATATTTGTAGATAAAACACTACAGTGCCACTTGTGCAAATTACATTCGGATGAATATGTCAACCATTTCACATCAAAAAACTTGACCAGTCGCTGTTCACATACACCAATCCCTTTGTCTTTTTCTACAGCATCCTTTGACTTGATATCTCCAGCAGCGCCTTCCAAAGCTTTGTAGAATTTGGCGTGATCATCACCTTCTTATGACAACAGTAGTTGGTTAACCAACACGCTCATCAATAGCACGTGTCAATTGAGCTTGGTTTGAATTTGTGAGACTGAAGCTCAACTCTGAAATCAACATAACACGCATTAACACAATTAAACTATGGTTAATATCAACAAAAACACCCACAAGCCAACCCTTGAAAACTTCATTTTCTTTCCAACAATTTTATTTTTTCTCTCTTTTCTCTTTTCTTTCTTACAAAATTCATACCATAACGATTATATCTTGTACACTTGATTTATTTAGTCTTGTTGTTCGAATAGGTGCACTTTTAAGCTATCATAATTTGTAAAGTACAAGGTAAATAACATGAGAACCAGCAATAACCAAGATAGTCAACAATATTAAAAAGTAAAGTTCTTCACGTATTTTCCAATCTAACGTTCCACCAAATATTCTTTTGTATCTCCTCTCAGTATTTCTTTTACCATTAATGTAATGACCTTCCATTTGTGCATAACCATTATGATACCACTCTATGTATGCACCATGAAGTTCATTGTTTTTATAGGTATGGAAGCTGTGTTGTTCACCTGAAGAATACCACTGCCAGTATTCTCCTTCTAGTTTACCATTAACATAGTTACACTGCTCCACAAGTTGTCCATCATTACTCCAACGTTTATACTCTCCTTCTTGTCTACCATTGACATATTTCACCTGCGAAGACAGCTTACCATTATCATGCCAGCGCTTACGCTCAACTTGTTTGCCATTATTGGCATAGTTGTTCTGTGATGACAGTTTACCTAAGTAATACTTGTCCTTTCTTATTACTTTACCTTTTACATAAAAGCTTATTACACTACAATTAAAACCCATATGCATGTGCTCTCGTTCTAGTTCACCATTGACATAATTTCTTTCCGTTCTTAATTTACCAGAAAAGTACCACTTTTTATACTCTCCTTCTCGTTTACCATCAATACAATTGTATATCTTACGTAACACGCCATTTACATGCCACTCCTTATACTCTCCTTCTTGTTTACCATTGATGTACGTACATGTCATATGTAACTGGCCTTCATTACTATGATACCACCTCTTGTACTCTCCGTGATACTGACCATGCTGATAATACACCTCAGCCTGTAGGACATTTTTTTGTTAGTTTTTTTTAATTGTTTTTTTGGGGCATAGTTTTTTCCGAATTTTCCGAAAACAAAAATTCGAAAAAATAGAATTCGTAGAAAGATGCATAGCTAGGGCAGTCCACTTAACTAGAAAGCGCCTGGTTCACTTACGGTCGGGTCCTCGCTGTGCTCGGAACTAGAACCCGACCTTCGCTCACATATAGTGATCCATTGGTGGGTATAGGCATTCGGTTTTTGTATCGAATTCTATTTTTTCGAATTTTTTCTTTCGAAAAATTCGGAAAAAACGTGGGTCCGGTTTTTTTTGCCTTTTACCTCGTATCCTCCTTGTTCGAGTCTAAATTGCCACGTTCCGTGTCGTTCTAGCTTATCATCGAACCTTGTCGTCATTGCTGTGTATTTCGATAGCAAAGGCCATATTTTATACAAATCAGGGTCTAAATCGATGATATCTAGATGTATCTCCACCGGTAGGTGTAATATATTGTTGTTAGTTAATTTTGAATCATTCATACGTTTAATACTTGTGTAACCCTAGTTTACTTTACTTTACTTTTATTCCGGTCAAGATTCTTATTGACGGTTTTTACAAATAAATTTACAGCTATTTGTTTCCCCATCATCGTCCACTTGTCGCCAGGGCCCCTATCCTAGTTTAATACTTGTCATCAAAAGCTAAGTGTGAAGAGGAGACGTTAAGCAAGAAATGTAGCCTTCCATTTAAACCTTTCTGCTTGTGTACTGTCTTTGCGTACGTAGGAGAGCCAAGTTCGCCTATTTGTACGCGTTTTTCAGGAGCGTTGTGAGAGAGGCATTTGGATCGCATCGTCGTTAGGATGATGTTATTTAGGATAGATGATACGTAGCAATTCAATAACTTAACCTGAAAAGCAGAGGCGTATCTTTAGTGACCAGATGATCCCTAGAGAGTACTGACAATCTCACTACTAAAACACTGAAAAAAAAATTCAAAAATAAATCACGTGATTAGTTAACCAAAAAAAAAAGTTGGTTTATTTCAATATTTTTTTTATTACAAAGGGGGGAGTGGGAAAGTGTAAGGTGTATAAATTACCATAACCCAAGGATATCCGACTTTTAAAAATCTTTTTCTTTACATAAAGATATTAAACAAGAAGCGATTTACAAAAAAAGGGCCAAAGTGTTGTTAAAAATCGCTTAATCGTTGATCCAAAAAACCATCATATGACTCAGTTATGTTTTTGCTAGATGAAAAAAAAAATTAGACGTCTACTTATCGATAATGGGGGATGAGGTGGAGGGTGTTAGAAGATTAAAAAAACTTGGTTCCCTTTTTTTTTTTTTTTTCAGAATCTATGGCTACATACGTTGTATTGGAACTTTGGAATGCCAGAAGGCTGACCTGGCACTAGGAGTATACTTTTTAATTTCAAAAAAAATAAAAAAAGGTACAGAGAAAAGATAAATAGATGATCTAGATAAGATGCAAAAAAAAAAGTTCAACACAAAAAAAAAGTACGTACCACCGCCATGTGGTGCATTATAACCATCTCCTGGTAAACCAAGAGATCCAGGAAATCCTGGAGGTTTCAACATACCAGTAGGTGGGGCAGGTAGGTGACCTATAAAAGAAGTTAGAGGGGAAATAATGTACTCGAGTACAAAATTCACTGAAAAATACGGAAAACTCCGTGAAGGTTTTTTGCGTTTCAAAGTGCGCTATGGACGTACCAAGATGTCCATGTGGTGCTCCATATCCTGCAGGGCTTGAGAAAGTAGGTCCAGGCATCATACCAGGTGCTAGAAAGGTGTTACAATTGTTACGTCTTTACGAATAAAGGCGTTTGATAATATTAAAAAAAAACGTACGATGAAATCCGTGAGGGATACCAGGTTGATTTGGATGAGGTGCTCCATGTACTTGGTGACCAATATTAGCATGACCGCCAAGAGACCCTGGTGAATCTATTAGTACACGTTAGACATAAAAACGTGGTTTTAATGATCTTCAAGTACGTAGGCATACGCGCATCGCGATCAAAAAAAAAAAAAAATAGACACAAAAAGAGAAGTTCCCAAAAAAACATCAAAAAAAAGAAGCAACTGTTGATGATTCAACAAAGGGTGACTGCATGCCTTCAGTTCCAGGTAGTTGTTCTACAAAATAAAAACATCAGCGCGCGGGGATAGGAGCGAAGACGGTGAGGGGACTTTTTGTGCTTTGCCGACCGGAGAATTCCAAAAAGTCGACTCGTGTTTTTTAGGGTTTTTAAAAATCACGTACGAAACTTTGGGGACGTACGTGATGGTAGACCGCCTCCGCGTGTTGCCATGCCACCAGGCGGTGGTAAATGACTAGCTACATGAGCGTGGTTATGGCCATACGCCATCGCGTTGTGTTGTTGTAAGAGTTGCTGTGGAGCGGCTGGTGGTTGTGCTGGTGGGTTATGATTATGAGCAGGAGCAGGATCAGGCTCATTAAGACAGTTCTAGAAGACACACAGTTAAGAAGGAAGAGAGTCTAATTCCAGACGGAGAGAAGGCGGAGGTTCAAAAAAATAAACAACGTTTTTGTTTTTTCCAAAAGTGTAGTTCCTTGTGCAGTAAAGTAGGTCTAATTACTCGACGAAAAAAGAAATGGAAATAAAAAAAAAAGGAAAAAAAAAGAATTTCGTATTTTTCCTTTCGAAAAGGGAAATTCACGAATTGATCAAAAAGAGAGAGATAGATGGAGGTGAGTCTTCGATGAGAAAGATCAAGTAATTTGTTGTTTTGGTTTGTTTTGCCCTTTTGGTTTTTTAAACCACGTACTTGGATGAGTGTTTTGCCTTCTGTAGTTGTTACGAGAGGTTGTAGCTTTGGTGTAGCAAAGGTGTATACGTGTCCGCCTTCTGAGCAAATCAGAAGTAAGGCTTGAGACCCTGTGAGGGTAGTCAACTCGTAAACCTAAAAAGAACGTGAGTATGAAGCAATATTACCTTTTATAGAGGCGCTCACACGCCTCAATGTGCTTTTCGGGTTTAATCGGGAGCAAACAATGTAATTTAGAAATAAAAAAGAAATAAAGCTCTTGGGTACGTCTGGCGCATTCTAGACACCTTGATTTGTACCCAAGGCGGTTGCTTGGAGATGGCCCGTTTTGGCAATAGTTTTCCTTTTTAAGGGCTGACAGGTGCACTACAATGCTCTGTGCTATATCTCCGATAGTTTTTGTAGGTTTTGGCGGGTTTTAGAAGCGGCAAAGCAGATGTAACGCAATCTTTCCTTTACTGGCAAAACAATGGATAAAAATGCAGAAGGGATGCGCTCCAATGCAAAAAAAGGCCATGCTACGGGTACTCGATAGTAAAAAGCAGATCGGTACCTTTTTCATTAGTCCTGATTTGCGCTTACTAAAAGTTGTATGACGTTTAGATTTGTTCTGTATGAACTGTATGTTGACCTTCCCTCTTCTTCTTGGTACACCTCTCGAGTGTTTGCCGGGGGCTTTCTTTATCGTGCCTGTTTCTTCCTCTTTAAGAGGTGGCTCATTAGCAGGAACAGAATTATGAAGCGGTGGTCTGTAGTCGCCGTCCATTTGTTGTTTTATTGTCAACTGCAAAAAAAAAAAAACTCAAAAAATATTTTGCGTGAAAAAATTGATTGTTTGGAAAACGAGTCAAAGAGAATTTGCCCTTTGATCATCAATTGCCTGCCCCATTTGTTCATCTGTCGTTAAGAAATGGATATTGACAGTGATGTTGAAAGTTCTTATGACGATATTGCCCAAAATATAGAAACGGTGCTTCAACTTATAGAGGGTGATAGTACAAGTGATGAGCCTGTGTGGTTATCTGATCTGGAAATACCTAAGCGTACGCGAAAATATTTGCACCTTTTTTTTTTTCAGAAAAGTAGCTTATTTGACGCTACTATGCGTCAATTAGAATATGGCTAAATAATTCCGCGCTTTTTTACTTTTTCTTTGTTTTTTTCCTGTTTCGTGTCAAATACACTTTCAAAACGACACACAGTGATCTTACAACGTATTAGAGGATCTAGAAAAGCTTTCCGACGCAGATAAGGTCGAATTTACAAAGCAGCTCTCAGGTGTCACTGTTAACGCTCTTGGTCTACTAGCGCGTATGAGCACAATGTTCGATGATAAAACGCCACTACTAAAGGTACACAACAGGCCACACAAGACAAGAACCAAAACAATGGAAAATGTCTCAAGATCAAATGAGCTTATAACCCCTAGGACGTTGAAATTGATTTTACAGAGGCAGTAGGAGAGCGATTTACGCGGATAGGCGTTTGGCAGTTTATATCGCGTATGAATAAACAACTTAAGCGTAATATGGATGGATTTGTAGCAGGCGTAGAGGTATAAAACAACCACAAAAGTTTTTTTAATTGAAAAGACAAAATAACGGCGTAGTTGTCGCACATTTCAAATTTTAAACCGCTGAAGCGTAGTAGAAAGCCGTTGTTGTATTAACGCACGGTTTCCTGCGCAAATGCGCCAAAATAACGTTTGAAAATCAAAAACAAAAAAATTTCCGTTATTTCCGGTAGACATTTGTCGTTCGTTCTTCTTCTGCGATTATTGATCAATTAGAAGTAAAAGAAGCAGAAGAAAAAGATTTTTTTTTTTTCACTTTAATCCCAATGCACAAACTCCTTATTTTGTTAGAAGTAATGGCAGTGTTGTTCAAGCTTTCAACGTATTTTTTATTTGCTTTTTAACGCGGTTTTGTACAAACTCAATTTTTTCTACTTTTTTTTCCGAGTTGTTTTGGCGTTGGTTGTAGGCGTCCTTTGTTGTATATTGTATGAATGTCTTGGTACTAATTGTATTTATAGAAAGAGCAAGAGAGTAGTGAGCGAACGTTTCTTGATACTTACAGAGAGCTCATGGCCGAAGATTTTAAAGAAGATTTAGACAAAGTACGTTCACACCTCATGTCCGTTCTTTTTTTTTTGCATCTTCGCAGTTTTCTGAAGAAATAACAAAGTCCGTTACATTTTTGTGTAGTAAACAAGCAACAAAAAAACTCCAAACACCGAACGGCAGCAATACTTTTTGATTTTGATGAAAAATTTTTTTTTTTTTGGCGTTTCAGCAACTTTTTCGTTCATAAACTAGAACGTTACTACTTCATCTATGTGCACTCTTTTTTTTAAAATAGCACGTATCAATGTGTCACCACCATGACTATTGTGTTAGCTCTACAGGAAAGAGTCTGAGCTTTATAATCACGTGATACGTGATATTTCCTCTGTAGTAGCCAATTGACTTGGTGTTCAAATTATTTTTGTTTTAAAAACCTCTCAGTTTGCGTGAAACTGACGTCCCATGCGTTTTATTTTTACTTTCTTCTAAAAACTAAACGTGTTCAATCACAACTGAACTAAATCACTTTTCGGTTATTTCATCTACTTGCTACATTACATCGTAGCGATTTTGTGAAATACGTCTACTCGCGTAACGCATTTATCAATCTCATCTACTCAAGTAGTGATACCTGAAGTTTGGATGTTTCTCAACCACGTGGTTGATATTTTTTTCTCTTTTTGTTTTTTTTATCTAGAAAAGATGTTCATTTTATTTAAAAATGTATTACCTAGGTTGCTAAATCAATGGGATCATCAGATGAGTTAACACAAGCAGAATTTAATCGACTTGTTGATACAGTACAATCTGGTGCATCTATGTTTTCATCACAAGACCGAATGTTTCTATTCCCAAAGGGCGAGGATAACGATGAACCAACAGATATGGACACTACATGAGGCAAAAGGGAAGGAAAAAAAACCCAACAAAACAAAAACAAGAGTCTCTCCCTCCTTTTGAACTCAATTTTTCTGCTCACTGACGCATTTTTTTTGTCTATTATGTCGTGTGTTAATACCTTGCTATTAACACGCTTTAAAAAAAATAAAACTACAACTGTACAGTATTACTTTTTGAAGAAGTCTTTGGACCAGGCAAATTTGTTTCAGCCCTTAAGTCGCACATCATGCGATGAACAACCAGTACTACAAGCTTAGCTACTTATCCTCAAGAGCAGTCGGACGTTTGCGATTGTTTTGGAACTCAAGGACGTCACTTCTTCTTGTTTAAAGCTCTCACAGCTGTATGTGTTATACTTTTCTATCTTGAGAATGGACGTGCCAAACCGAGCAACAGCGACTGTCTAACACTCATCTTAACGTGTTAATCGCTGTTGTATATAGTGTGGCGTACAATATATCAAGTACTTATGCTATAAACGGTTTTCTGCAGCGAAAAGAGCTGACCGCACGTAGTGATTTTTCGGGCTCAAAACTGGGTGCTTTTTTTTTTTTTGTAGTTATTGTAGAGCCAGCCACGTTTTTCGCGGTATGGCCGAGAATCATGAACATATTCAACATAGTACGGTTTAAATAACACTATTTTTAATTTTATAAACGGTTTAACTCAAAACGTGCGTTTTTAACAACACACGTGACCATGAAATAACACAAAAACGTTTTTCACAATTTTTTTTTTTGCTTATTCTGTATTTCGGCGACAAATTCAATGACGGTACACCTACAACAAGAGATAGCTTTGATGAGGCTTCTGTATGGTTAGATACCTTTGCTGCAGGATTGAAGCGTCAGATTGATGATTTTGTAATTGAAGCAAAGACAAAGCTTGCAAAGGAGAAAATAGAATTGTTGGCAAGACACGAAGCTGAGCGTAATAATTTTGCAAAAAAAAAAACCGTTTTCGAAATTTGCTTTTTCTTTGTTTTCACGAAATCATCACGTGCGATCACGATATTTTCTACCTATTTTTAAAATGCGACTATTGGGAAAAGTATATTACGGTCGTTTCTAAGGAGGACTAGTCGAGGAACTGCGTATCCGTCATAAACTAGAAATGACTCAACTAAAAATGGACATGAAAAAGAAAAGAGATAGAGGCTCCAGCACAAGGGATAAAAGAGCAAGTGATGTATGTCATATGCCAAAACGGTTACATATAATTATTCTATCTAAAAAAATTTATCTTTAAAAGATCACGTGCAACGTTAAAGTTTTTTGGTCACTTGTTCCAAAAACTTTACATTTAATTTTCTTTGGTAGGGATCAAGACGCAAAAAAGATTTTGTTAATCTTAACGTTGGTGGCCATAAATTTACAACAACAAGACGTACATTAACATCAGCCGAAGGATCTATGCTACAAAGTATGTTTAGTGCAAGGTATTATAAAACGACAAATGAATCTATTTGAAGTCATTAGTTTTCTTTCGTATTGCATTTGGTCTTCAAAACAAAACTCACTTGATTCTGTACTCACGTGCTCAAGATTTTGACTGTATTTTCTACATATATACACAAATACAATTTGAATAATACTTAATTATTTTTTATCAATTAGGTGGACCAGTAGAGACGAGAATGAATATTCTATTGACAGAAATGGAAAATACTTTGGTGATATTTTAGACTTTCTCAGACACGGTAAAATACTTCCTCCAAAGTACTATAAACAACTTATATGCACTAATATACATCATGTACTAAATATTATATATCTTAGAAATGATAGACATAGGATGGCATTGCTTGAAGAAGCAAAATATTATCAACTAAAAAATCTAGTAATACTTTTAGGCGTACGATTTTTTTTGAAACATAAGCTTTCTTTGTTGACCGCTAGTGGATTTCGTTCTTATTTCATAATAGGGATATCAACAACAGCCTGAGATGGAGTGGATATGGGATGTTGATCATTGCTGTGAGATGATAAAAATAGGATACGACGGCAAAAATGTACGAGTGTTGTTTTTTTTTGGTTGTCTTGTTTGGTTGAATTTCGTACATGTAGTTATGTCGTGGAGCTACACTACAAAGAATATTCTTTTAGTATATATTAAATATGACAATTTTAGGTTACAAGAAACCAAAGTACTCCTGATGATGCAAAAGGGCGACTAAGATATCCTTGAAGGTTTTTTTTTGTTCTTTCTTCGAAGGTTTTTTTTTGTTTTTTCGTTCCTTGACTGTCCCGTACATTCCCAGCTGTTTTTGGAGCTAATCCGGTTATTCTTAACCAAGCTTATGAAATAAAGATAACACGTCAGTATGGGAACGCAAACCAATATGTTATATTTGGTGTACGTGCACTTTTTTCATTTTTCTTGACAAAATCGTTTTTATCTCATCATTTTCTAATCTTCGAGTCGTCAACTTAAGAAATTCCTCTCGTAGTTCCCTCTGCTAAACAAAATGTTTACCTTCTCCTTAAACCTTTGATAAAATATTCTTTGAGATATCCACACTATTCGAAACCACGTGATATTTTTGCATGAAAGGAAAAGACAGAACGAAAATCTTTAAGTTTTCTTTGATGTTACAATCTTTCAAACAAACGTCAAAGTTCATGAATCTTCGTCTAATTTTGGTACAGGTTGATAAAGATAATAATGTAACACGTGGAAGATCTGCAGCACAATTAGATCATGTATACCAATTTGAAGGAATTAAGGTGAGGCATCAACAAGGCGAGACCAAAAAGCGTTTTTCTATTTGAATTTTCAAAAAAAAAGTTTGCTTTGGTTTACTGCTTACTGTTTGATTTTTCCCTTTTGAGAGTATTGTTTGCTGACTAATGATATTAGAGAGGATCTACAATGGTTTTTATCATTAGTCAGGATCATATTACCTTCACTATGGATGAAAAAGTAGTCGCAAAGAAAAAAATAACAACAAAAGATGAACTATACCCTGTAGCAATCATCGGCGACTTTTCAGTACAAATAATATAACCTCACCAACCATATTATCCTAAAAACTACTTTAATCATTAACAAAACCTTGCATATGAGCTCTGAAAAAAGATCTTAAATAGAAAGTAAAAAAATAGCCACAAAACCTAGCTCTTTTGTTCCTTTTTTTTCAGAAACAAACTGTCGACATTGTCTCTTAAGAAAAAATAAAATACTTTTGGTTGTCATATTTATGTTACAGAAACTGCATTATCCGTCAAACATTTAACAATCCTGATCTAATCACGTGATTTATTTTTGAATTTTTTTTTGTCAATGTTTTAGTAGTGAGATTGTCAGTACTCTCTAGGGATCATCTGGTCACTGCAGATACCCTGCTTTTCAGGTTAAGTTATTGAATTGCTACGTATCATCTATCCTAAATAACATCATCCTAACAGCGATGCGATCCAAATGCCTCTTGCTCACAACGCTCCTGAAACACGTACAAATAGGCGAACTTGGCTCTCCTAAGTACGCAAAGGCAGTACACAAGCAGAAAGGTTTAAGTGGAAGGCTACATTTCTTGCTTAATGTCTCCTCTTCACACTTAGCTTTTGATGACAAGTATTAAACTAGGGTTACACAAGTATTAAACGTATGAATGATTCAAAATTAACTAACAACAAAAAATGTCCTACAGGCTGAGGTGTATTATCAGCATGGTCAGTATCATGGAGAGTACAAGAGGTGGTATTATAATAATGAAGACCAGTTACGTATGACATGTATGTACATCAATGGTAAACAAGAAGGAGAGTATAAGGAGTGGCATGTAAATGGTGTGTTACGTAAGAAATACAATTGTATTGATGGTAAACGAGAAGGAGAGTATAAAAAGTGGTACTTTTTTGGTCAATTAAGAACGATGCGCGTGTAAAAGGTGAATTTAATAAATGGGGTGTTCTTTACGTGCTACAGAGCGCAGAGCGTTTGATTCAGGACGAGTGGAGCTTTAGTTTTTGGTTTTTGTTTTTTTTTTTTTCCATAAAAATCGTACAAGTGAGGATCAGTTGGAGGATAGATAAACGCATCATGAAACTTGACAATATTCGTATGTGTGAATTTACTCTGTAAATTAGCTTCAGCCATCTTCGCTGTCAAATCTTTTAAAGAGGTAAGTTAGCAATAGTAGACAAAGCACGTGTAGCTCCAAAAGGGCTTATTTCAATGAAATTTTCAAAAAACTTTGGTTCCTCAAACAAATAGGAACTGGTGAAGCGTTACCTTCAACGTCGGTTCCTGTAATACGTTTTACAGCCACAGGAGAACCATCTGATTTATTTTTGCCTTCATACACTCTACCAAACTCGCCTGAACCCAAAAGTCGCGTCAAAGTATAGTTTTCAAGGTTCGGTAAGTCGTTCGCCATGTTATATTTCCTACTTGTTTGAACCAATAGCTCACGTAATACTGATGTCTATCTACCTTGTTTATCTAGAAGACATACTGATAAAAATAACCACGTGCGTTGTGCTTGTTTGTTTGTTTGGTTTATTTAATTAAGTTATACTTAATCAAGGCGCACATCGCGTGGGTATTAAATGAATATCGGACTCGTTAATTATTACGTGAATGTGAACACCACAAATGCCTCAGCGTAATACTAGGCGCCATTTAAGGCCAATCTATACGCTTTCATTATGATTAAGTTATAGGTTTTATTTAAGGATAAAGGTATGCGCCTGTGGCGGTTAAGTTAGATAAGGTTAGGCGCCAACACTTACTAGTGCCATTACTTACAAGTGCCTTTGTTAAGCGGTATTTTTGTTGTAAAAACACGTGTTTTTGTGATAGCGTACCAGAGCGCCCTTTAAAAAATTGGGTTTTTGCGAAAAAAATCCGTTCGCGTTACATATAGTACAACACAAGCTCCCCATGGAGCCTGGGACATGCCCCTTTGTAATTAATGTTATGTGAACTCATTCACTAAGAAGTCTTCCTCCGTATCTCTCATTCTTTCTTTCACTCTTCTTAATTTAATCGAATGGTTTATGCTTCTGTTATGTCGGTATTTCTTATATAATTCGATTTGGTGTATCATGTGTGCCATTTCTATTGTTTTCTTCCTTAGCTTTTTGTTAGTTGATTTGTCTTCGTCCAGTTCTTTTGTATATTCTGTTGAAAGGCGATATGCTGAGTCGTATGCTATGTATCCAAAACACGACTTCTTAAGTTGTGGACCTAGTATATCGTTTTCGATGCCTATCACGTTTTCGTTATAAAAACTGGGGTATTTCATGCTATCTTTGTATGTTAAGTTTTCGTGTTCGTTAGTGTAATCTCTTTTGTTAAATCCCAGAATGGCTAAAAGCCATAATTCTGGAGATATGTTTCTGTTGGGATTCTTATATCTCATGAACATGTTAGTGTGGTTAAAAATACGTTCATAGATTGGTGTGTTTTCTTCAGTTTGTTTTTCCTCTAGCGGGGTTAGTTTACTTCTGTTGATGTTTGTTTCTAGGTGTCCTGTGATTGGTATAGCTGTTTGTATACCATCAAGTTTACGTGCGTTGTGCGCTAGAGTTTTCGTTGTCAAATAAAGTCAAGCGCACTAAAAAAACGGAAATCGATAAAAAGTGTTATTTAGGAATAGCCACAAATCTAAGTTTTGAAACTGTGCTATAGCCTAAATTGATCGAGTAAACTGTTCCGGGCTTAAGCAATTGGCAGGACGAGAGAGATAAATACAGGAAGACGAACTGCCTTCTCTGACTTCTAAAAATTAAGTACAATCTATTATCAAAGGAATACGTATTTATAATTATGCATGATGAGGCCTTTGTGGAGGTCTTTGTTGATTTGTTTAGGACCAAAGTAATACTGATAAAGCTCATATTTACCTAGTCGTAAACACGTAACCAAAATACCACGGAGAACGTTCAGAACAGAACCAGACCAAGAAGCATGGAGCGATTACACTCATCCAAGCGAGCAGGTATACTATCATTCCTTAACGTTTCTTAGTTTAAAACAACAATCAAAACAGTTTTTCACTAAAGGTACGTTAGTCATACTGTGAAGGACAGCATTGACACGCAAATAGTTCATTGTGACAGATATACACCATTTGACAGAAGTGTTATTCTTGCTAGATCTGCTAAAAGTGACCTAGGCACTGTACACTGTACATTCAAGCCACAGAAGGCACCCAGTAGCCAAAGGAGAATAGGAGAAGTTTCGCTGGCAAAAAGCAACGCATAATACTCAAACACTGTACAGCTGTTGTTTTACGTGAGAACAAACTAAGGGTATTTTACAAGCAAGTGAACTAATCTCAAATTACAAACAAAGAAACTGAAGAGATGATTGGAAGTTTATTAGTGACTTTAATTGAGACAAGTACAGCCATGTCTAAAGCGAGTTTACTAAGGAAAAGGTTAAACTGTGCCAATGAATTACGACTTACCTGAGGAAGGTATTGGACATGCATGTTCAGATTGAATACTAACAAAAGTACCATGAAAGCCATTAGTATCATCTATAGCCATCGAAGGAGTTGCTAGATGAAGACAATTAGCGCAAACAGAAAAAAGTAGTAACTAAACTTACTAGCACCCTTGTTACATTCTACGGTAACTGCTGTGTACTTCCCAGTATCTCCTTTGCTGTAGTAAATAAAAACACCTGAACCACCAATGAGTCCTTGCACTCCAGTAAATTTGCCTAAACAAGCCTTGAAGCGGGTTAGAATGTAACATTTTCTTGTACTAGGAAATATAAAGGAATGATAGTGTACCTGCCCTCTTGGATTGGTGTAATCATCCCATGCTTGACAAACTCCCCACGAATCCTTTCCGGTATCCTTACAAAAATATTGTAAGAAAAAAAGCGTATCACGTGCTGATGGCGTATCAAACATTGTACGTACTAAACCACAAACGCTTGCATTATTAGAGCATATGGATACTTTATATTGATAGAAACCTTCCTACGCACGCTGTTTAGGAAAAAAGAGCCAAAAGAAACATGAAAAAGTCGTACGTACTTTGCAAAAGTTACAGTTTAGCCTGCCCAATCCTGTTAATACGGTACTTTGGAGTTTTGATAAATCATATTCTGAGCCATCTGGAGCCTTAATGTTCCCACATTGCCCTTGGCACACGGCCAAGAGGCATACTAGTACGGTTGCGATAATACAAAGTCCTGTTGTTGTCATGAAGTTGGTGTTGTTTGAATGTGTTTGTGATTGACTTAACTTGCGTTTTCGCATTAACTTGGGATTTACGAGAAAGTTAAGAGATGTTGTGATTATCTAGATATCTAGATCTGGTTTTTAGTATGTCTTAAAATGGTATGCTCTACGATACCCTGAAATATATCTAGTTTTTATTGACTTGCGTTTTCGCATTAATTTGGGATTTACGAGAAAGTTACAGAGAAAGTTAAGAGATGTTGATTATCTAGTTATCTAGCTATCTAGCTATTTTTTTAGTTACTTTGAGAAAAAAAAAAAAAAGTGTAGATATCTAGATATCTGGATAATCACAACATCTCTTTACAAGAGTTTTTATAGGCTCTAGTACTGTACTCTTTTTAGGATACGGTACTGTACCCTTTTTTAGGTTAGCCACGTGATTAGTTATCTCTTGTTTATTGTTATTTACAACTTTTATGAGTAGATAGGGGGTGTATGTGTATCAAAATTGGCATTCAACATACTTTAATTCTAGAGATGTGTTATCGCGTGATAGTGTACCAGAGCGCTTGAAAAAGTCTAGCGAAGCGCAAGCGAGCCAGTTTCCGTGATTTTTTATTAGTAGTCACCAATCTACGCGAAGCCCATGCGAGCGCAGTGCCCTTGAGTTGTCTAGGTAAACCTTGAGCGGGTCTCAAGGTTTGCCGAAAGTAGACTACACAAAAGCATAATCCACGTGATTTAACGCAGTACCTGTTGAATAGTCTTTTTTTTGAATTTGTAGAAAGAAATTATGTCAATGGTGAACTAGAACGAGAGCACATGCATACGGGTTTTAATTATAGTGTAATAAGCTTTTATGTAAAAGGTAAAGTAATAAGAAAGGACGAGTATTACTCAGGTAAACTGTCATCACAGAACAACTATGCCAATAATGGCAAACAAGTTGAGCGTAAGTGCTGGCATGATAATGGTAATCTGTCTTCGCAGGAGAAATATGTCAATGGTAGACAAGAAGGAGAGTATAAACGTTGGAGTAATGATGGACAACTTGTGGAGCAGTGTAACTATGTTAATGGTAAACTAGAAGGAGAATACTGGCAGTGGTATTCTTCAGGTGAACAACACAGCTTCCATACCTATAAAAACAATGAACTTCATGGTGCATACATAGAGTGGTATCATAATGGTTATGCACAAATGGAAGGTCATTACATTAATGGTAAAAGAAATACTGAGAGGAGATACAAAAGAATATTTGGTGGAACGTTAGATTGGAAAATACGTGAAGAACTTTACTGTTTAGTGTTGTTGACTATCTTGGTTATTGCTGTTTCTAATGTTATTTACATTGTACTTTACAAATTTTGATAGCTTAAAAGTGCACCTATTCGAAAAGCAAGACTAAATACATCAAGTGTATAAGATATAATCCTTATGGTTACAGGTGTTAATATTCTACGACCATAGTTTTCAATCACTTGGCACTCGAGGTGCCGTAATACTTTGATAGATGACCAATATGGAGTGTAAGAATAATCCAGTACTAGATAGCTTGTATAAATTGCTCTTTTGAGGCATTACGACAAATTACAGTGTAAAATAAAAGATAAGTAGGTGGTGCGTTGTCCATAATTAAATTTCCAACGGATATAAAACAAAAAGTATGTCAACATCCTTACCATCTAAATATAGCCAAGGCATGTGAAGACTCAGTCTTTTGAAAACATGTAAGAGATTTTTTGATAGCATGAACACCTGAAAGTCATTTCAAACCATCATCTGTAATATAACCACAAGTACTAAAATCAATAGTATGAACACCTGAAAGTGATTTTAGACCTTCATCTTTAACAGCATAATAATTTCGAACATTGATAGTATGAACACCTGCTAGGTATTTAATATTGTCAGTACAAAACACCTTTACAAGCACTGATGTCAATAGTATGAACACCAGCAAACTGTTTTGCTATACTAACCTTTTTATCGAAAATCCGTGTCAGAATTCACAGAGTAGCGCTAAAGATGCAAAGTGAGGAAACTTCCCAGAATGTGAACAGGGTCTAAGAGAAGAAGTAACAATAGATGATGATGAAAATGACAATGTCTGGTGTATGTGAAAAACACAATTTAACTATTCTCTTATGGTATTTTTATTTGTCCTATTCAATCTCTACTTTTCACAACTGTGTTAAGTTATGAGCAATGATGAACTCAACAATGGGATTGTTGGTATCCTTTTTATATCGCAAATCTGGGTTAATTCTGGAGCCACTGCAAGATAAAATTAAACCTATTAGAGCTGAAGATGCAAAGGGAAGAAATGTAGCAGAATGGAAACAGGGTACTTTGTTGTTTATTATATCCTTCAATATTGACAGTCTTGTTTGGTCCAACCAAGCGCTTGTAAATGTTCCACTTGTTCATTCAAAAAAAAAAGAGTTTGTGTTGTATTAAAATTGTTTTATAAAGTGAAGCAGTAGTTGGCTTGTTTTTTTTACGTTCATACGTTTATAACCCATGAAGGTCCATGATCAGAAACTTTCCATATTTCTGAGAATTCTCATTGGGGTTGTAAGGATACTTGATATTCTTCGTTTCATTTCTTCCTTCTCTGATTCCAGATGCCAGCAGCGTTCTTTTAGTTCTTGGAGTTGAAGTATTAATTCAGCTGTATCAATACTAGCACCCAAGGGATCGTGTTCCATTGGGTCAAACTGTTCATGACGATTTTCATTTAAGGCCATGTAGTGATCGCGCGTACTTTGTTGTAAAGTAGCATTGGAGGAGTAAGGAAAGTTGTCTTCATTACTGAACTTAGTGAACGGATGGCAATGGTCATACATATCAAGTGCACTTTGCTGTTCAGGAACATTGCCTTCATCACTGAACTGAGTGAACTGATGGTAATGGTCATTGGGTGTCATGTTATGGTTGAAATTGTTTTGGAAAGTGTTGTGGTTAGATGTACTATGTTCGAAACTGTTACAAGGTTGTTGAGAAACTTGTAGCTCTTGCATTGGTATTGTTGTATCGTCGTTAAGTTGATATTCAACAAATACTCTGTTATAAGCATCGACATCATTCATGTGGTCGTGTGATTGATGGGGCTGTTGGTACACTTGTAGCTCTTGCATTGGTATTGTTGTATCGTCGTTAAGTTGATGTTCAACAAATACTCTATTGTAAGCATCTACATCATTCATGTGTTCATCTGTTTGATTTGGTTGTTGGTACACTTGTAGCTCTTGTATTGGTATTATTGTATTGTCATCAAGTTGAGGGTTAAAAAACACCCTGTTATAAGTATCGACGTCATTCACGTTATCAACCTGGAGTATGGATTCATCAATGTACTCAACATGTGAGAATCCTAGACCAAAAAGTAAGCACAATATGACAGCGAGTGAATGGTAAAAGTTTGGTACCCAACAATTTGTAATGTTTAATGTTTGCGTATTGTGAAACTACGTATGGCAAAGACATGTAAGGACCGTATGGGTGATATATAACAAACTCAGTCATTTCTGTTCTGCCGAATACACGCTTTTTGAATGCCATTCTCTTTTTCTATCACATGTTTCAGTGTTTTGTTTTTCCTGTGAACGTACCTTGAGAGTAGAACGTATACAAAAGTCATATGCGTTTCTAACAGTTGAAGCAACACTCTTTCCATGATTTAACAATGCTTGAGTACTTTGTTGATCGAGATAAACAAGCCATCCATTCATCGTCTTGCCTGAAACGAAGTGAACCTAAAACACAATGTGAGAATAAAGAATCAAGAATAAATAGAAAGAAGAGCCCATACAGTACATGGTCTTGAAAGAGATGCATTTGGTAAAGCAAGTGTGAGGAAGTGTTGTAATAGAGTCATGTGTCTGGACATTATTGATCGTAATATTTTCTAATGTGTCACGTGATAACCCGCATTCAGAGAAATTCCTCAAAAATCTTCGTCTTTTTTGCCCATTTATTTGTGCTTATGGACACATGCTATACGTTTAGGTTTTACGTACGAAAGTTTGGTAAACGGCATTGCCTGGCGTTACATTGACGCCAAAAAAAATCACGTGTAGTACTCTATAGTTATTGATATATAGCAACAGAAACCTTTTTAAATATCTCTGATGTTTACTAAAAAAAATCTCACCAAATTGAGATTATTCAATGGTGGAATACTCGCTTATGGAAATATGTACACATTGTAAATCCTAATAGGAGCCAGTCTACTTTGGTTATGCAAAACATAATGAAAAGGGGAGCGAAGAAGTTGTCTACACAACTTAAAATTAATGTAGTTTTTTGGCAATAAGTATTTAAAGCCATTTTTTCTCCTCTTGTTCGAAAACTCTTTTGTAACAACAGATTTAAATAATCACGTGACTACCTTGGCAAACTGCTTAGTAACAACTTTTTTAACCTCAATTGCGTTTGCTAAAGCCTTTCTACCATGACATACTGTCTGAGTGCTACAATATAGTTTGAACCATCCGTGTTACTACTAGGAGTAAAAATAGATTAAAATGATGACGCTATTGCCAAAAAACTACAATTGCTTGTTTAAGTCTTGTACACAACTCCCTCGCTACCCTTTCACTACAATTGGCATCTATCAATACATAGAGTGTGTAAACTGAATTCGTATTAGGATTTGAAGTGAGCGCAGCATATAATTTCCTTAACTTTCTTTGAAAAATATTTGAACTATCTGTGAGCTGCTTAAAACAGCCTTCTACATTCCTCATATATCTCTCTATACTCCAATAATATCCTCACGTGTATTAGGGGTTATGGTCGTTAATTTTACGTCAATATCACGCCACCAAAGCTGTATTGTGTACTACTTTCGCGTTTGCCAACAAAAATGTATATCAGGCCTGTGTTAGCGCAATAAAGACTATAAGAGTTAACGTCGTTTTGTTTGATTCTCTGAATGTGGGTTATCACGTGACACATTAGAAAATATTACGATCAAAAATGTCCAGACACATGACTCTATTACAACACTTCCTCACAATTGCTTTGCCAAATGCATCTCTTTCAAGACCATGTACTGTATGGCTCTTCTTTCTAGTTATTCTCGAGTTCTGTGCATTCTCAATAATTGTTTAGGTTCACTTTGTTTCAGGCAATATAATGAATGGATGGCTTGTTTATCTCGATCAACAAAGTACTCAAGTATTGTTAAATCATGGAAAAAGTGTTGCTTCAACTGTTAGAAATGCATATGACTTTTGTATACGTTCTACTATAACTGTATGTTCACAAAAAAACCTCACAAACATTAATGGTTTTAGAAAAAGAGAATGGCATTCAGAAAGCGTGTATTCGGCGGAGTAAGGATGAATGAATTTGTTATATATCACCCATATGGTCCTAACATGTCTGCACCATACCTCGCTTCACAATACGCAAACATTAAACATTACAAATTGTCAGGTAACAAACTTTTACAGTACTTCACTCGCTGTCAGTTTGTGCTTACTTTTTGGTCTAGGATTCTCACATGTTGAGTACATTGATGAACCCATAGTACAGGTTGATAACATGGACGACATCGATACTTATAACAGGGTGTTTTTTAACCCTCAACTTGATGACAATATAACAATACCAATACGAGAGCTACAAGTGTCCCAACAGCAAACTGGTGAACACATGAATGACGTCAATCCTTACAATAGCTTCTTTTTTGACCCTCTTGATAACTATACAACAACTGCAATACGAGAGCTACAAGTGTACCAACAACCTTATCAAACAGATGAACACATGAATGACGTCAATCCTTATAACATAGTCTGTTGTAACCCTCAACTTGATGACGATACAATAATACCAATGCAAGAGCTAAAAGTGTCTCAACAGCCTTATGACACTGTTGAATATAATGCATCTCAATACAACGCTTTCCAAAACGATTTCAACCATAACATGACACTCAATGACCATTACCATCAGTTCACTCAGTTCAGCGATGAAGGCAATGTTCCTGAACAGCAAAGTGCACTTGACTATGACAGTAGTGATACATTTGAGTACATGATGGTTCAACTTCAACAACTAGACGAACGGTGCCTACAGCTGAAGTCAGTGCCTTACAATCCTAAATACGAAACTGTTTTTGATCCAGACTTAATGTGTATGAACTTGTGATTGTACAAACCCAATTCATTGCTCACAATATAAACAATTTTAATAGAAGTGAACTAACTATATGATGATAGCATCAAATAAACACACCTTGGGCATATCTTGGCAAAAATATTATTGATCTGAAACAGTGTATTTTAGACTATTAATAAATCCATTTTCGATTTAGATTCTTTTGAGAATGCTTGCAACAGTGAGTACCATTGTTCGAACACTTCTTTAGTAAGTTGGCCTAGTATACTAGTTGTACCTATACCCAGTACATGAAATTCTATTAATATTCAGTAGTTTGTCTATACAGCTACAATTAGTACATGGTTCGTGTAACCATTGGCTTCGAACAGAAATGATTCAATAACGAACTGTCTTGTTACATTACTTTGTACTGTTTACGGGTACTCAAACACTGTCAAAACTGACTCATCTAAATACTGTGGGAAAGCATCGCTTCTAAGAGTGTAAATAAAATAAGAGTTTAGCTAGCTTTGATTTTTGATTTTATTAGTCTATACATGAACGTCAATGAACTCCAATTACCTCAAAAAGAGAACCCAACTAGTGCTGGGCGTCCAAACACAGGGATCGAACCTGCTTGACAGAATGAATCTTTAACAGAACGGCAGCGCTTATGCCAAAGGCATTACGTTCCTCTGCTACCAACAATATGAGGTACTGACCCTCACGCCCTTTCATTAATTCTATCATTACCTTTCAATCTACTATGTATAGCTTGTTTTCAATCTATTTTATCACCTAATCAGCAACATACATACTGACCCGCTACACCCCCTTAATTCTATCATTACCTTTCAATCTACTATGTAAGTTGCTGACTCATTTACCCTATAGCTTGTTTTCAATCTATTTTATCACCTAATCAGCAACATACATACTGACCCGCTACACCCCTTCACATAGGTTAAATTTACAATTGTACAAGTGTTAATAGTAAGGAAGGGCCGACCGCCTAACCTCACTTTGGTAAAAACCAATTTTGATGAAAGTCTAGTTGATATCTTAACCAATAAAGCCATTTGAGAAAGAATGTAAAATCCTTCACCATGACGAGCTCGGTTGTAGAGTTTCCAACACCATTTGATGAGAATGCCCAGAACCACAAGGTTCCTTTCAGTAAGCACAATGGCATTGTGTATAGTGTGTGAGTTATAAGAAAAAGTATAGCCAAGGGAATGTTTAGTGATGCGTATAACATAAGCCGCAGGCGACCAAAACAAGATGTATGAGATTCGGTCTTGTGTTGCATCATAGGCACAAGGTAGAAATCTCAAAATGGATTTGAGTAGGTAGTCCCTAACTAGAGGAGCACATTTAAGTTTGGGATGCTTGAAAATGTGAGGGAAAGTTTTGTAAAGTTTTTTATGGGTAGAAAGCATTCGAGAAATTGTAGTTGTGTCAACTTTACGGACAAAATTAAAGTGGTAGAGGTCAGAAGAGGTGCGTGGTAACTTAATTTTGTGCTCGACAAAAAGGCGCTCCAACTCTGAGAGTGTTTTACCTCTGAAACGTTGGTTAATTTTAATCCATGCTTTTTTGCATGTGGTGTAATGATAGGAGGCCGCCAGTCCCGACCAGAGGCCTCCACCTTCATCGCCACCTGCATATTGATGCCAAAGGTTCCATTGACTATGGTACACCTGAGAACCATAGTCAAAGAGGAACACCTCCCAAACACGTGCGAGTAGAGCTTGATTATACCTGGCAGGGCAACCAAACCTAAACCACAAGCTTTGAGAGGGTTAAAATAACGACTAGCTACACGACGCATAGACAATTGATTATTGAAGAGTGTAGCAGCCGCATACCGTATAGATCTCACTTGCGTGGGATGAATACTAATAAAGCGAAAGTAATAAGTAAAAAGAGGCAGCGCATAGGCTGTATAAATTGTTTTCTTAGAAATTAGAGTACGTGCCAGGTAGCGCCAACGACAAACTCGCTTCAATAACGTCAGAGGCATAGTTAGCCACTCCTTCATCAGCTCGGAAGTAAATACCTAGGTACTTTACCTCGTCCGTGTTTTGAAAGGCGGGCGTCTTGAGATTACTAATACTGAAGCACTTAGAGGGATTAGCTATAAGGCCTACGGTGTGTTCAGCAGCTCTAAGAACCGCTTTGAAGTTAATTGCGTCCTGTGGGCAAGAACACAATCCAGCAATATCATCCGCAAAAGCAAGGGAGGTGATACGTGTTTCACGTTACACCTTGGTTTATTTCTTGCACACGGGCCAATATAGGCTCCATGCACAAGACAAAGAGAGTAGGAGAGAGAGGATCACCTTGTTTGACTCCTCTCTGCACCTCAAAGGGGTTACTTAGCTGGCAGTTAGCCAGCACTTGAAATGTAGAAGACTGTAAGCATGCCATGACCATTTTGGCAAAAACAATTGGGATTTTAAGATGTGCCAGTTGAATAGCTATATGAGCAACAGAATCAAAAGCTTTTTGAAAATCCAGTTTAGCTTGCTATGACATCAGACATTGTACTTTTCCTCAAGGCAGCATTAACAAAGCACCAATATTTGGTACTCCTACAAGTATATAATCACAGCCTACTGATACGCAGGATGCTCTTGAGCAAGGTAAACCAGTCGACTGCAAAGGTTCCACTCTGTTATACACGTGGAGAGGAAGAGGCGGGTATTAGTTTGTGTTTTGACACTTATAAGCAAGAGGCAAAGAGGACTAATTTGCTGCGAGTTTTCTTTGTCAAATGTCGACTTCTACTTAAACGTTTCCGCCTCTGTATGAGCTTTACGTGCGTAGAAGAGCCAAGTTCGACTAGTTGTATGCGTTTCAGGAAATCAAAAAGCGGAAAACAGTGCGAGTGGGTCTACAATCTAGACAATAGCATTTTGAGACTAGTTAAGTTGATGTAGCAGTATATTTTGTACTCCTTTGTGCGGAGGTGAACAGTTACAAGTAAAAAAGGGCTTTAATGCGGTAGATACGGTTTAACACGGCCAATATCCTCTTAGACAACAAAAACCAGGACGGTATACTTTTCTACTACCATGCGTGCAACAATAGTTGCGCCATCTGTAGCTACATCCTCGCTTGCTTATAGTAGCGCCGCTTTCTTTTTCTTCTACAGCGTGTTTTCGTTCTTGAATAGAACGCCTTGTACTTCCTCTAGCGTATGCAGTAGTAACAGCAATAATTACTACAAGTAAAAGGAGGGTTGTTGCAGCCTTCATCTTGATACGGCAGTGAATCCCTTTTTTAGAATTCCCCGAACTCAAAGCGGAGAAATCTAGTTTTTACGACATTCCGTAAAAACAATTTGGAGGGCAAATACGGACTATTGTGTAGCCAAATCTCCTCAGTAAATGTGATGCCAGAGGCATCTACTACTTCAACTATACCGTCGTTGTCAAGCAGAGACCTTGCATCTCATCTCTGCGATGCATCCGATAGATCTCAAACTTTACTCGTTTAGTTTGTATTTTAAAAGGCAACATGTCAGTGGACTACTATGCAAATGTGGTATTCTAGGGAGCTCCAAAAAGATGGATCCGTCATGTATAGAGGATGATATGTTGGTATACACTTAAACGTTGTACAACAGCTTAATGATATAATCCATTTAGTGCCACCATGGCGAGCACAGCTTACCCGTTATGTATTTGTATTGCATTTTTGAATGTTCCATCAATTTACAATGTAATGTACTCTCCTTCAAGATTGTCATTGACATAATAGTATGCTATTGCAACTCTATTTGCATACCAATCTTTTTATTCACCTTCAAGATTACTCTTAATATTGGCATGCCTTTTTTAATACACTATTTTCATACCACCCTTTGTTGCTACAAAAGGATCGTTCTAAGACACGTACAATGGTATTTGTCAAGGGCTTATATCGGAGTTGTACCGATCGCTCTCAGCTCAAGGAAACTTTAAGCACGCCAACTACTAGACTGGTCTATGTAACAATAACAGTAAGGTTGTGACCTTCATCCCTAAAGGGATTCATGCTCATGTACTTTTTGACAGTGTCTGGGCCTATTTTAGCCAGGTATTGCCAGCCGCAAAAACATAAACGTTGACCAGTCCTAGCCATAAGAGTCTCACATCTATTTGTTTCTTTACTCATTGTAGCCCAATGCGTGAGAAAACTGTATTCATTTTATATTAGTACAGCTTATTAATAGCATTACAAAAATAGATGCAAGTTCTCAAGGAATCTTCTATGAAAAGCAAAATATTGCTTGGCTTTACTCCTAATTTAAACTATTAATTTATTGATTGGTTCCTTAGTGTGTTTTGTATATACACTCATTACATAAACCCTAAAGCACATTACAATGTACTTGCTTCAGATTCCAATGTTTGGATTCTACTTCCCGGCTTCCATTGATGTAGTTACATTGCTTATACATTATACCACTAAGTGTCCACGCCTTGTACTCTCCTTGAACTATGCCAGCAATATAACTACAATGCTCTTCTATTTGACCATTCCTGTACCATCGCTTACACACTCCTTCTTTTTTATTATTAGCATAAACACAAATAGTCTTTGTAGTGCCACAACTATACCAAGCCTTCCACTCTCCTTCAAGGACACCATTAACACAATGAAACTGCGCTTGTAATTGACCATTGCTGTGCCAAACTCTCCATTCTCCATCATCCTTACCAGCTACAAAGCTACCTTGTACTTCAATTTGACCGCTTTTAAACCAGGACTTATACTCTCCATGCTGCTTACCATTGTTCCAACATTCTTGGCAAACAACCCTTGAAGCTGACACACTTTGTTTGAGCCATGTGCCATGTTTCTTCAAGTCATCTGTGAACCTTGTTGTAGTTGCTGTGTGCTTAGACAATAGTGGCCACTTGTAGTACACTTCAAAGTCAATATCGATGATACCAAGCTGTAATTCGGTTGGAAGATTAAATAGATAAGTGTTCATGTTGTATAAACACTACAAACGTTAATAAACTTAAGTTATTTGCTTCAAACGAATTTACAAAACACTTTTGTAAGAACCATTTGTTGTGGGATGAATCACAAAGGTTAGTGGTGATTCTTATGAACGTGTTACAATTGTACTTCACTGTTCTAATTGTAGTTATTACCAGGTGTTATTATCTAACTGTTGTAAATACAAACTATTAGAGCTTTAGTTTGTGTTTATTAATTCAAACGTTATTCTTTTGGCGAGGTGTATACAGCGTTTGACTAAACACGTGCTGTTTTACATAAAAATATTGTACAAAACTTTATTTCTTCGCGAAAAATATTTGTTAGTTTGCTGAGTATATCTGTCGTATAAGGTTCCACCATACTCCAAAGTGAGTGTGTGTATACGTTTTGTATAGCGTAGTGGTTAATACGCGACATATCAGAAAGGGTTCTATCTTACATAATGAATATCACATGTACCAATGCAAAACGACTGGAGATTCACCAATGCTGGAGGCTAAAACTATTCCTTCACGCTTCCCTTGTGGGTTAACTTAACTTACAAGGCAATCAACTATTGGGTTAGGATGGACATACATCTTTTGGTGTTGTAATGTCCGTATCGTTCAAGTTTTCTAATCTTTGCAACTTTTTGCTGCTTGTGACTTTTGGTTTTCGAGTTTAGTCAGATCTGACAGATCTTGCAACTTCTGTTAGTTCTACAGAACTGGCAATTTTGCTAGAACTAGCAGATCCAACGTTTGAAATGCGATTCACGTTTTTGGAGGCTTGCTGGGCGGAAAAATCATGAATTTACACTGGCGCACGTGATTTTAAAACCACCAATATTAATTTTATTTTACAGTTATAACAGTTATATGGCGTACATACCATAATAACGCCTTCAGAGATACTTTGAGCGATTTTGGAATTAATCTTTACGTTTTTTCCCGTTGATACGCCTTTTGACACTATGATTGTGTAAGCACTAGCGCGTGGCAGCGTAGTACATTAACAAATAACAAGTAATTAGTACCTTTTGGTCTTGTTTGATACTGCAATAGTCTTGTTAGATGATGTGACTTTGCCATTGTATTTTTTTCTTGCCTTAAGGTACATAAGCACGGAAAGTAAGGTATATAGACTGGAGTTGTGGAATGTGATGCATTCAAATTGCACTGAACCTTCAAGTTTTTAACAGATCTGACAGAACTTACAAGAACTAGCAAAAGTGACAATATCTGACAGATCTGTTAGTTCTTGCAAGATCTTACACTTTGATACTTCTGCCAAACCTGTCGCAAACTTAAATGATACGGGCAATAAACTTGAACGAGTGGAATTTATTACATTTTGTTAACCGTATAACTCGATCACGTAAAAAGTAATAGTTTATGTTGACTTACAAATAAACCTGAAGATTTATTACATTCAACTTTAAATGAGGTACAATTTATTTAGGGCATCTATTCCATGTATTACTTACTTGTACGTTATAAAGTTCTTCATGTTTTCAACTGAATAAGTTGTAAAATCACTTGCTATTACATGTTGATTTGGAGCTACACGTGGATCAACAAAAAAAAAAAAGATGTCAGGATTATACCTTTCCTTACAACTGCCATCTTCGTCATCGGAGGGTTCGATAGTTTAAACTGGTTCTTCCAATTTGATAGTTTGTATTGGTTCTTCCATAAAAAATCTGTGACTGATATTTCTTGACTTGGTACACGAGTGTACTGTGAGAAACAACAAAGTTAGCAATCACTTAATATGAAATCTGTTTTACAATAAGCAGAAAGACGCACTAGCATATTTGTTATTGGTAATGGCACTTGCATGCTTTGTACAGGAAAGTTCTTGAACCAAAGAGGTTTCCAAAACGCATTTTTCATGCAAACTCTACGATAGTACTTGCTTGTACTACCAAGCTGACATAAACAATATGCATCTAGAAAGTCCACAACCTGTAGCTTAATCTCGTATGGCATTTCTTCAAAAAGCTAAGAACATTAACTCCATTAGCGTAACATTTAGGTTGAACAACTTTATGTTGTGCTGAAACGCTGTTTTCCTCAGATCAAAAACAACGTACTGTGAACTTCAATGACAAATTATAGCTTTTAAGCCAAAGAATAAAGTTAAATCGAGATCCAGAAGTCAAAGCTTTTGTTGAATGCACTCGATATCCTGGATGGACAATAGCATAGCAAGGTCTATGACCGACAATAACATCTGATTCATTTTCTTTTGAGAAAACCAACTCTCCACCTAAACAACAGGGTTGAGCTACTGAAGCAAAGCTGTTATCACTTTCAACAAGTGGACGTAATACCGAATCTTAGAGTATAAATAACGATAAAGAATACTTTAATCACATGGTTTGGAAGTACTTTTATACTTTAATCACGTGGTTTGGAAGTGTACCATAACAAATTTTAACAAAAAAGCTTGAAAAAAATACCTGTGAATGTTTGTCCTAAACATAGGTTCACTGTGTAATCAGAGTCATCAACATGTACAGGATGTTGAATGTCGCCATTCATATTATAGTGAACAATCATTCCAACAGTGCCTTTTAATACTTCGTGTTCAGAAAGACCATAAAGTTTATGTATCAACTTCCCAATAATATCACCACTCACGCTCTAAACAAATCAGTATTTACAATTGTATGTACGTAAATATTGTTTGCATTGAAGCGTGTATTGTGGCATACCTTGATAAAGTTTGAGAATCCAAATTCATTCAAGATAAGACCATCTTTGTTCAACTTTTGACGACTTTTATCAATATTTAAAGCTTCGTGAATCAACATCCTGGCACATTGCTTTCCTATCAACTCAAAAGCGTATACATCTTCATCATGCGTTTCTACAATATCTGTTGGTGATATACCAGCCTTCATAGAGGTAACAGCAGGGCATTGACTCATGTTTGCAGCGAAAAAATTAAGCATGTTTGGATGGAGTGCTGTGAACTTGGATGCGAAATTGGATGCGAAATTGGATGTATTGAAGAGCGGTGGGATTGTAAGTTTATAAGAGGGTACGTCACGTCTTGGAAGGGTATTATGGGTTCCTTTTTTTTTGTTAGCTGTGTCAAGAAAAGAAATCAAGAAAAAAATAAGAAACTCACCTTTTGGGTCAAAGGTCATAACAATGAGTTTACTCTCGTTGTTGTTGGTTGATACTGAAAGCAGATTATTTTCAAAACCAGCAAAAGATGTGAGATATACTTCTTGCCATAACCAGAGTGGTTTGAGTTGAGTTGTAGATACACAACACAAGTCGCCACCAAAAAAACCATCGACATTGAACCTTCTGTGAACAGAGTACAAAATGTAAGACTAATGTTATTGTTCTGTATTGTGTACTTTTCTTGTTCTGTCAAGAATATGTGTACATCTTTATAAATATGCTGTGAGGTTATTCGCGTACCTATAGCTTGAAAACAATTTGTTGGGCGCTAATGAAAAGTAAACCCTTGAAAAAAAAAAGAGAAACGATGATTATAATGACATACATGTTGTTCAATAAACGGATACCCATCTCGTTCAACTATGACTTCTCTGAAAGTATACATTATGCAAGACCCAGTAAAAGGCAGATTTACACTTGCGCATGAAACACCTTTCGTATTTAGAGCCTATCAAAATAACTTAGAGAATGAAACTGAAACAACTAAAAAACCCTTACAACCATCCAGTTTTTGTGAGCATCTGTTATCCAGAACAACCTACCAACACACTGTACGGATCCATTAAACTTTATGTAAGATTTGCTACATGAATGTATTAGAAATAATTTAAAAGCAATTTCTGGATGAGCACGTGCGTGGTAGAGTTCAAACAAGAAAGGGTATTCAAGTTGAATAACCAAGTTTGTGATAAAGATATAAGCAATACATCATCGATTATCCCAACATCACCAAACCTTTCAACTTTTTTATCGTAATCATGTGGTACCTATTCATTAAAAAATTATCATATATTGGCTTCAAAAGGGGTGATGTTAATAAATTATGGTGAGTACATTGATATCCTTGCAAACACGTGATTTCAAATAAAGAATCTTTGGAGGATGGCTTTGAACACAAAAAACAAACGCATCGTCCTTCCAAAAAGCAGCTGCACATATTCCAAAGCAGTCCGATGAGTCTTTGGCATTGAACGCAGACTCTCCTTTCACTGGATCAAAGTCACTCTTCGTCAAAATGTGTACGCGCCTAATCAGAATAAAAAGTCAAAAAAAAACACGTGTAAAATTTCAACCGTTTTTTTTGAAAAATGTGTTTCAGAAAACGATAACTCACAAGGTTGATATTATAGCCATAGACTCGCAACTGTCCGAGAATACTATTTTGGTGTATCTTTCTTTGTTTGTCTTGTTTGGTATCTTTAAAGTATTGATAACACTCCAATCATCGCCCTTAGCATCGTATATCGTTACATTAGCACATACAACAGACGATACTAAACTGTTTGTTTTGTCTTGTGTCACACAAACAGCATATTTTTCGCAGAGGCCTTAATCAGTAAGTACCTAAGCATATTGAAGCGTTTCTACTTGTACCTATAGCTTCAATAACGCAATTTAAAGTAATTTTAAGCTCCTTTATGTCAAACTTTCCACAACGAAATGTCATTGATCTTTCGAAATTGTGGTTATGTAGTATTAACCGAACTTTAGCGTCAGGTTGTGTTATGTTTATTGGATACAAGGCTTATCAGCATTAAGTTACAAGTTCGTTTGCTCCCGAATTTGGCTCGCACATAAGTCATCGTAGTTTGAGGCCTGGTGCAGGCTGATCCTAAGTACAATGGACGAGATGCAGGGATTTCTCTTTACAACGTGTCATCCCTGGCAAACTCGGCAAAAGTTTGACAAAAATCAAAAAGAAGGGCGGAAACTCATCAATACCAAACGTGAGATCTACTGATAACAACGGGTACCAGGGGCTAGCGAGGTGAAAGTTCGCCAGTGTTCATAAATACATTGAATTGTGTGTCTGAAAACGATGCTGACGTGTATACTCAATACCAGTTAATAGCTGTTCGAGATATCCAATAAATAAATAAAGAAAAAAGTAAGACGCTTACCTATAGCATTTATGAGTATCACCAAGCTATTGTTCTAAGATAAGCATGTGAGACTTGTTCCTTTCTCTTTTTGTAATAGAGAATAAGGTCTTGTTTAGAAAGTCTGTATTCCTCTTTCCTTTTAAAACATAGCATTTTTGTCCTTATTTGGTCAATGGACAACGGGTATTACTGATGCGCTTTGCAATTGCTATTCAGCATCAATTGATGTTTCACCTTTTTCGTGTAGGAGGTATAGCTGAGAAAGTTATTAGAAGCTCTGTTTGGTTTGAAAGAAAAAAACAGATTTCTTCTCGCAAAAATTTTCAGCGAGTGACTTTGGCCATTTTAGTCAACTTTTTTCTAAACTCAAGCATTCTTAGAGGGCGCGTGGCTTGTCTGTTATAAGTTTTTTGAACATGGCTAGTACGTTATCAAGCACTTGAAGCTATGTTTAATTAAAAAAAACCACGTGTTAATTTTATGAGCGTAAAATACTTTTAAAACGAATTTACTCACCTCCTAGCGCGTATTAACGCATCAAATATTATTCTGCTTGCCGGTATAGTTATTGGTGTATTTTTAATTTATCAGACAATATCTTTATCACGTGATCAAAGCATCTCTGTTCAAAAAGTATGCTCTGGAGATAAATTTAAAGAAGAATATGCTGAGGACTCTTACGCGTTTATATCTGATCTAGAAAAGCGATTGCAAGATGTTATAGACGCAGGAGGTTTTAAAGAACGTATGTTAGAGCTTCAAAAGAACGAAAGCGTTCCCGTTTCACTCATGGCACGTGTACAGAAACAAGCTTCAATTTTTAGTACTTACGAAAAAATAGGAAGACTATCAAAACGCTTTAGCGCCATTCCTTGAAGTCGAGGTACGTTTTCTATAATTGAAAATAGATCACATGATTGCGTGCATCATAAACATTGGTTTCTAATACCAGCATAGCCTCCAGCTCCTATGAAGGTGACACAAAGACCTATTCCGCTATCAGAAGGTTTGGATTGTGGCAGGTATTCTGCTATTCTTACTGGTAAGAAGCGCGATAAACCTGTGAAGGTAATATATCAGTAATTTACGCATTGCAACAATACCTTCTTTTCAAAAAGCTTTGAGAAGCTTGACGTTACAAAAATGGAACCAAAGAAATTTAAGCTCTTATTTAAACTTAACTGAACCTTAGGTTTACGATCTTGTTACTTTTTCAACTGAGCTTGACCTTCTTGAAGTAAGAATGCATGAATTGAACGAAAGTGTCGATCATTTTGTTGTTTCCGAAGCATCTTGGACTCATAGAAGAGTGCCAAAGCCGCTGTACTTTGCGAGAAACAGAGAAAGGTAATTTTTCCAAAAAGAAAAAAAAATGTTGTTTAAGTCAAAGTAACGTAACGTCACCACGTGACTGAAAATATATGTAATATCTACAACCTTTACTTTTAAAATCACGCCATTACACTTTTTTCGTAGGCAGTATCATTTTAATACAGTGGAAGCCTTTTCTTGTGAAGTTTTTGTTACTCCGAATTTCTTCTTTTCCTAACTGACTTGAACGCCAGATACATAAAATTCCGTGATAAGATTATACATTTAGTCATTGATTACTCTGCGTTTGGCCATCTTGTTAATGGTAGGAAAATACATCAAACTGGCGGAATCCTATGGTAATATAACTTGTTGTCAAAACTATATTTCTAACAAATAAGGACGTTTGAAGAAACACATAGAAAAGCAACACAGAAAAGATTCGAAGAAGGTACAAACAAATAAACCTCTACACTATTTTGTGTATCATCTATAGATACACTAAAATTACACTGTAACCTTAATTTTGAGAGGTTTTTAACACGAAGTTTTTACAATCTTTACAAAAACGTGTTCTGGTGTTCACCTGTTTTTACCAAGGTCACGGACAATTTGAACCTGATGCTATAGTTATTGATGGTGACGTAGATGAGATACCTACAGGCACGCTACATCAAACTCATATCACTTGTTACAAACGAGAAAAAAAGTCAAAGTCTCATTTCTGTTCAAGGTCATTTTATTTACCATCTTAAACATTGTGAAACAAAATCGGAGTTTGACACTGTTATCATAAATAATAACTTGTTTTACTTTAACTTCCGTTGGGTTAAACGTAATAATTGGCAACAACCTGCTGTCACATTAAATAATAACGTCAAAAGATTTCAGAGAGGTTTAGCATACAAAGACGGGTAACCAACTTTTTTCACCACTTTTATTTTTTTATTTTTCTCTTGTTGAGCACAGAACTTCTTGTCTAAGATACCAGCTTTGTTTTCATCACTATTACTGAACTCTATATTAAGGCGTTGTTCATTGGTAATGGTAAAAAATCCTATTTGTTGGCATATATCGTATTATGGTAATGTAACTTTTGGGGTCTTATCGTTTTTCATCTGAAAAATTTATGCCACCTGATTCAAACGTGGGACTAATTGTCAAGTAGGTAATCCAGCTTTTTTGATGTGGAAAAGTTTATCAATAGCAGAGGTACATATAAAACTACTTTGTTCCAAACAGTCTGCTTCCCTGAGAAAAGATTTTGATTGAAAAAAAATCTAGGGTGGCAAAATCCATAAAGAAATCTTCAATGTTAAGAAAGTACGGGAATCACGTGAACTGGGCGAAATGTTTTATGTTCAGTTATCTCATGAAGAACAATATAAAGTAGAGATATCATGGGAGAGTGATAAATTAGAAAATCCAATATCAATGCCATGGGTGGTATTCCACAACCCCAAGGTACCTATTTTTCTTTCAATAATATTACTTTTTTGTGTTCTCTCAGACTGGTGGAGAACAACCTCCTTGGAATGCTTTATTTGTATATCTACAACAACACCGTAACATCATCTCAGCATTTCCTTAAAACTGATACACAACACCAGCACGGTTCTTGCAATTTTATTAAATTTCCTGATTTTTCTGGATGGGAGAGTGCTTTCATTACTAACCTTTCTTTAGCGGTACCCTTTCTTGATGGAAGGTATATCTGATGTGGTTCGTCATAAGTACTTTGTATCCACATAGCTATCAAGAAATTCCACGTGTACAATTCGAAATATGCCATAACAGCTGTTGTGAACAAATTAATAAAAAAACCAGTGTTCTCATCTACTGGTAGTCTAACCTAGACGTTACTCTGCAAGTCTTTCATCTTGAATCATCACTCTGACAAGAACCGAAAACCGTGATGCACGTGTTTCACTAAACGCTGACTTAATCAAGTAGCACTCGTCCAGCATTTGTTAACATCAGTAAATACCCACGACACCGAAAGATCACAATGGCATTTCGTTGTGGAAAGTTTGACATAAAGGAGCTTAAAATTACTTCAAATTGCGTTATTGAAGCTATAGGTACTTGTAGAAACGCTTCAATATGCTTAGGTACTTACTGATGAAGGCCTCTGCGAAAAATATGCTGTTTGTGTGACACAAGACAACACAAACAGTTCGGCGTCTGTATTTGATGTTGTATGCGCTAATGTAACGATATACGATGCTAAGGGCGATGATTGGAGTGTTATCAATACTTTAAAGATACCAAACCAGACAAACAAAGAAAGATACACCAAAATAGTATTCTCGGACAGTTGCGAGTCTATAGCTATAATATCAACCATGTGAGTCGCTTTCATGAAGCCGAAATCGGCGAACCTGTTTTTTTTGACTTTTTTTTTGTTTTAGGTGTGTTCATATCTTGACGAACAATGACTTTGATCCGAGGAATGGTACATCCACGTTCAATGCCAAAGATGCATTGAACTACATTTCAACTCATGGAGCTGCGTTTTGGAAGGACGATGCCTTTGTTTTTTGCAGTAAACGTCATCCTCCAAAGATTCTTTATTTGAAATCACGTGTTTGCAAGGATATCAATGTACTCACCATAATTTATTAACATCACCCCTTTTGAAGCCAATATATGATAATTTTTAAATGAATAGGTACCACGTGATTACGATAAAAAAGTTGATAGGTTTGGTGATGTTGGGATAATCGATGATGTATTGCTTATATCTTTAACATATACTTGGTTATTCAACTTGAATACCCTTTCTTGTTTGAACCCTACCACGCACGTGCTCAACATGTGTTAATATTTCTCTAACACCTAGCCAAAGAAAATCATATATAAGGTTTAATGGAGTCATTAATTGCGTTGATTCGTTGTTTTGGATCACGGATGTCCACCAAAATAAGATAGTTGTAAGTTTTCTATTTTTTCAAAACCTATTTCTAATTGTATTTTGATAGGCACTGAATAAGAAAGGTGGTACAGAAAAAAATACGCCTATACCTTTTACTGGAGCTCAGACAGTGAATACATTCAGGGAAGTCATAGTTGAACGAGAAGGGTATCCATTTATTGAAGAACACGTATGTCATTAAAGCAACTTTTTTAGGTTTAACTTTGAATTAGCGCCCAAATAACTGGTTTAAGGCCATAGGTTCCCATATAAACTCGCAGCATATCTGTAAAGATCTACACATATTCTTGACAGAAAAAGAAAAGCACGTGATTAAGAACAATATAAACAATTAGCTGACATTTTCGTTCAGAATATACAATGTTGATGGACTTTACGGAGGTGACTTGTGTTGTGTATCTACAACTCAACTCAAACCATTCTGGTTATGGCAAGAAGTATATCTCACATCTTTTGTTGGTTTTGAAAATAAGCTGCTTTCAGTATCAACCAATAACAACGAGAGCAAACTCATTGTTATGACCTTTGACCCAAAAGGTGAGTTTCTTATTTTTTTCTTTGATTCTAAATGTTTCTCGACTCCACTCATAGCTAACTGTATAAGGAAAAATTAATACCCTTCCAAGACGTGATGACGTACCCTCGTTTAACCTTTCAAAAGTCAAGTTTAACAGATACAGCTTCACACCACTTCATCCAAACATACTTAATTTTTTCGCTGCAAACATGAGTCAATGCCCTGCTGTTACCTCTATGAAGGCTGGTATATCACCAAAAGATATTGTAGAAACGCATGATGAAGATATATACGCTTTTGAGTTGATAGGAAAGCAATGTGCCAGGATGTTGATTAAAGAAGCTTTAAATATTGATAAAGGTTGTCAAAAGTTGAACAAAGATGGTCTTATTTTGAATGAATTTGGGTTCTCAAACTTTATCAAGGTATGCGAGAATACACTTGTAACCTTCGTTAAAGCAAATAATATTCTTACATATTTCTATAGAGTGTGAGTGGTGATATTATTGGGAAGTTGATACATAAACTTTATGGTCTTTCTGAACACGAAGTATTAAAAGGCACTGTTGGAATGATTGTTCACTACAATATGAATGGCGACATTCAACATCCTGTACATGTTGATGACTCTGATTATACAGTGAACCTATGTTTAGGACAAACATTCACAGGTACTTTTTTTCAAGCTTTTTTGTTAAAAGTTTTTTGGTACACTTCCAAACCACGTGATCAAAGTATTCTTTATCGCTATTTATACTTTAAGTATTTGGTATTATGTCCACTTGTTGAAAGTGATAACAGCTTTGCTTCAGTAGCTCAACCCTGTTGTTTAGGTGGAGAGTTGGTTTTCTCAAAAGAAAATGAATCAGATGTTATTGTCGGTCATAGACCTTGCTATGCTATTGTCCATCCAGGATATCGAGTGCATTCAACAACATCTTTGACTTCTGGATATCGATTCAACTTTATTCTTTGGCTTAAAAGCTACAACTTGTCATTGAAGTTCACAGTACGTTTTTGATCTGAGGAAAACAGCATTTCAACACAACATAAAGTTGTTCAACCTAGCGCTAATGGAGTTAATGTTCTATAGATTTTTGAAGAAATGCCATATGAGATTAGGCTCCATGTAGTAGATTACCTTGATGCGTATGCGCTTTGTCAGCTTGGTAGTGTGAGCAAGTACTATCGCAAAGTCTGCAGTAAAAATGAGTATTGGAAACCTGTTTGGTACAAGAAATTTTCCAAAGACAAGCTTGTAGCGCCACCAAATGCTCATGTTAACATACCAAAGGCACGTACTAGTACAATTAGAAGCACCTGTGCTAAAGACAGAAGTTCTAACTTTTTTTTAACCGTAGGAAGAAAATCCATTGGAGCGATCTGCTTGGTTCCAGCAGCCAGTTCAACAAGGTGAACAACTCCAAACTCTTCCTGTCCAAAGCATGCAAGTACAAGCAACACAAACATTGCAGAAAAAAGGGCTGGTATGTATTTCTAATTTACTACTACCTTTGTCAACTAATTTGAGTTATTAAGACAAGAGCAGTGGGTGTCTCACAGTACAACCTTTATCATCTACCAATTGATGAAGAATCTGTTACAAACTGGAAAAAACAGTATAAAATATCAAAGACACACAAGCCTTTTAATAAGCCTTTGATACAGAGGAAGGTCGCTGTTATGAAAGGTATGGTTTTTTTTCTTTATGTTTTTTTTCATAATGTTTATCATGTTCTTAGCTCCAGACATTATAACAGCAAAGAGTTTTACAGATTATTCAGTGACCAACATGAAGAACTTTGTAACGTACAAGTGATAGTACTATGTAGTACAGGCAGGAATGTAATGTGATCACTTAGCAAGCACCTGCAATACATAGACAACAATTTTATCTCTGTTCCATTTATTTTCTCAATGTTTCCATATTAACTTTTGAGGAGTTGATGTTAAGATGACACGTGTTTTTTCCAAGTAAAAAAGAGATTCGTCTCTTGTGATAGTGACCTAAAAAGATTCAATTCTGCGGAAAATTAAAAACACCGCACCTTCTTTCCTTTGGTATTCCGCATAGGAATACTATGCTACAAAAGATGATACATTATTGTATGTCATGGATACGCACAGCTTAAGCGTGCAAAAGTGGTATACTAAGAATTTGTGCTCTTTTGGTCACTTTTTATTCCTCTGGCAGCTTGAACCTGATAGTTGCTTAGTACCTTCCAGTTCGCTAGCAACATGACTTCGTTCAATATCAATGCGCACAGTGCTATGCAGAAAATCACAAAACAGCAGTAGCGCTAGTGCGAACGTAACTTAACACGTATGTACCAACTGTCATTGTGCTTCTTTTCAAACACGCAGCAACTCAAGCGGAATAATGGTTAGTCGTAATATCCCGAAGCTCTATATCTGATGCTCCCTAGAATTGTAATACGAGGCTTATTATTGTACTGGTATGTTTTACCACAGTGGCTTTATGGTACGATCCCATCACGTGATTTTTAAAACAGTCTTTTGTTTTAGCCGTACATCATTCCCTGCTGGTATGACATGGCAAATACAGCTTCAAGATACCATTGTAACTTCGTACAACGGTAAGTGAACACTTTTTTCTTGTCTTTCCTTGTTTTTGGTAAGTAGCGGACTAATAATTTTCCGCTAGTTGATATGTATGACATCGACCTCTTCGATACACCTCAGTCGGTCATTGACAGCCTTCATAACGCTGGTCGTAAAGTAGTATGTTACTTTAGTGCAGGATCTTATGAAAACTGGAGAAGTGATGCTGGAAGTTTTCCATCAAGTGTCTTGGGAAGTCCGTTAAGTGGTTGGCCTGGTGAAAAATGGCTTGACATCCGACAAGTATGAGTTTCTTTAATTTCGCTTCATCTCATCTCACCTATGTCATATAAGATCTCCACTCTTGCTCCTATTATGCGAGCTAGACTTCAACTTGCAAAGAACAAACGATGTGACGCTGTTGATCCCGATAACGTTGACGCTTACACGAACCCAAGTGGTAATCTCATTTTCTCATTCAAACGTTGCTCTAAGATCTACCACAGGTTTTCCTTTAACGAAATCACACCAACTGGCTTACAACAGATGGATGGCTACTGAAGCACACAATCTCGACTTATCGATAGGTCTTAAAAACGGACCTGAACAAGCTGCAGACTTAGTGAATTACTACGACTTTGTTGTTAATGAACAGTGCAGACAATACAATGAATGTGGGTCATACTCTCCTTTTATTAACCAGAATAAAGCTGTATTTCAAATAGAGTATAGCGGAGGGGTAAATGCAATTTGTAACCATGCTGCTTCATTTGGTCATTCGTACGTGGTTTCCAATCTTTTATATTCACGTGTCTTGATATTGACCATGGTTTGACAATTTTTTAGAGGTCTCAAGAAGAGACTTGACTTGAAATCATGGGTTAGATTCTGCTAGTCTTTTAAATAAAAAATGATTATGAAATGTTAACCTTGTTCAGACCTTTGCTGAGACATTTAGACCAAACGGATACCCTTTTTTGAGCGTTGAAAACTACCCTTTTGCGTTTTTAGGTGCTGTACTTTTTTCTGTCTGTTTTACTCTACAGCGTGTATAATGCGCTTCCCAAGTACACAAAACATGTATTTCGTAGTTCTAACAGCGACACATATGAACTATAGTGGAAGGGTTGCAAAATCATACTTAACTTTAGGCAGTTGGATGTTGAAGCAACGTTGCACTTACATTAGTTTTGTGCGTTCACACTCCACACATTCTGGTTTGCAAACATGTTTTTAAGCCAGTAACTATAGGCGGCAAAATAGAATCTAGCGCCAATTCAAAGAAACCTTCTTAAGAAATTCTACTTAAGTTTCAGCTAACAATACGCTACCCCGAAGCCTTATTTTGACAATAGTTGATACCTATGAGAAATCACAAGGAGGTAAAAAAGTATGGCTCTTATAGATCACCATATAAGAAAGCTGCAGGTAGAAAAAAAGGAAATTGTTGGATAGTGAATATACTAGAAAGGCATGTTAGGAGAAAAGATGGTAATATTGCCAGTGTTAGACCTTCTCGAATCTATGATGCATTTTCTCAAAGAAATACACAATATCATCCTAGTTGGTTTGAAGGGTTACCGCCTACTATGATCCGAGATGCAATAGAGAATTTATTGATAAGTGAACAACCTTTTCTTCCTGTTCTTGTGTAAGTAAAGCACTGTCCAATCAACACAAGGTATCAATGTACAGTTGCTATTTATAAACCAGATAGTATACGCACCAGGTTAAAGCAATATTTCAATAATACTAAGCAGCAAAGTCATGCAAGAGATATTCCGATTAACAAAGTTGATGAGATTGCAACATGGGCTATTGAAAATAAAAAGATATTGGCTTCAAATATTAATGCTGGAAGAAGAGAAGTATTGGGAACATTACTATCAATGAATTCCCTTGTTTCAGGGAAGTATTGTAAGGAATGGTTATAGTGGCTTGATGACCGGATGCATAGAGTTTTCTAAACTAATGAGCTTGAACCAGCTTGTATAAAGTACGTTAATGACTCAACTCCGACTTGACTGTTGAAAAAAAATAAACGGTTTGACTTTGACTTCAGTCATCGTTAATAGTATAAACCAACAATGGGTGTTTGACTCGGAAATGTGGCATTTTTTTGAATAGTTTTGAGCTTTTGGTTTGATTTGATGACAATAGCTTTTCTATTTATATCCGACGTGTTGCGATCGTTTTTAATAATGTTTTTGAACGGGACGCATAGACAGGTGAAACGAATGTACAATCATATAAGAATAACTTCAACAGGTGTATCATTTAAACTGGCTATCGTTCATTGGCTCAGAGTCATATAAAAATTAATACAGGAATTTACAGCTTGTCGTAAAGTAGACAGTTGCTTAACCAGATCTTAAACACACTAAGAAAAAAATAAGAAAACGTGCTGTAAGCCAGAACATCTTTTGGGTCTCGGTTTAATATTATTAATTTGAAGAACTTTATAGTTCTGTCTGCTTTGGCGTATGTACCCTATATAAGACATCTTTCATAGTTTCTTCCATCAGAGGATGTTCTACCAATGAAACCGTTTCTGATCGCTGAACTGAAGCAAAGATCTTGAAATCTGACATTACTTTCTTGGATTGGTCAACGGCCACCCTTCTTTATAATACAAGGAGTCAAGCAATAGAAAAGTGGTTGCATATGTAAGCCGCCAGAAGCTTTTTTTCATATGCGTTAAATCTACAAGTTGAGTGAAAGTGACATTATTTTAATGAGCCAATTTTTGTTTTGGCTTTCATTTTTAACCATGGTATTTAGGAAGCTACCTAAAAAACGGGGTATGTCGTGTTAACATTCTGTGAAATCGGGCATTCATAGGACTAACTACACATAAACAAAAATTGATGAGATTTCTAACCTAACAATAAGGATTTAACGCCACAATGAACACCTTTTCTTCAAAAACTATGCTATCATTGACCACTATCTTCGCTGTATTGATGTTTGTATGTCCAGTAGCAGGAAATAGCGAAGAGGAAGAAGCATGTATTGGTAAATGGTGCTCAAAACTCTACCAAAAGGCTAACGGTGGTACTGGAACTTTTTGTTCTGATACATGGGGTTCATGCCCACAAAACTCTTATGATGATGTACGTGCATTGTCAGGAAGTTTACAAGCTATGTATACACTTACAATTGTGCTAGTTCTATCAAATTGAAAACAAGAGAAAGTGTGGTAAACGATGCAATCAGAGAAAGCCAAGTGCTGGAAGATGTAACCATCATGATGGCACTATGTTGTCCGATGGCCTTCCTAGGCTTCTCCGCTTTGAATGCAGATAAGCAATACGCTGTGGTAATGATGCTCGGATAATGTGATGTTTGTACTCTGAGACCACTTGTTGCGAAACCAATATTATGATTTCATCAGTTTGTCGTTTTACTTCGAGATTTCTCAGCTAAAAAAAAAATGTTATGATTGACCAATATTTTCGTTGTTAGCAGGATGGCCTAGTCAGTAAGTTTACATGCCAGTATCCATCAAAAAACGTAGTATTACACATAACCAAAGTGAAGCTAAAAAACTGTTGACTTGAATGGGTAGTTTACGTAGGTGCTAGTAAATAGTCACTCACCAGAGTAGCCGAATGATGTAAGCTGTACAAACTACTTGTTTTTACTGGTTAACATACACTGCCACGCTTTAGTGCTGATACATTCATAGCATCAAGAGGTGTGTAAAAGGGGAAACTGTATTTAAAAGAGCTCAAAGTATCTCTGGAGGGGATATTGTGGTAGGTAACCAAACTATAAATGTACAATAACATAATAGTTTGGGTTTTAAAAACACGTGGTCTAGTGTAAATTCATACTTTCTCCGTCCAGCAAGCTTCCAATAACGTGAATCACATTTAAAACGTTGGTCAATCTGCTCGTTCTAGCAAAATTGCCAGTTCTTATTGCAAGAATCTGCTAAACTCGAAACCAAAGTCACAAACAGCAAAAAGTTGCAAAGTTTTGCAAACTTGAATGATACAATACTCAACCTGACTGGTTCGCTTTATTACCTCACGACGTGCTAAACAACCAAAGGGTTACCTTAGTCTTGCATATAGTATCTGGCACTTCACACAGTATTACGAAGGTAGACGAGGGCGGTTTTGTTTCCTGGGTTTTCTTTTGACTCTGTCAAACTTTTGTACCAGTTTGCCAGAGACGCCGTGTAAAGAGAAATCCCTGCATCTCGTCCATTGTACTTGAGGATCAGCCTGCACGTGGCTTCAAACTACGATGACTTATGTGCGAGGCAAATTCGGGAGCAAACGAACTTGTAACTTAATGCTGGTAAGCCTTGTATCCAATAAACATAACAACCTGATGCTAAAGTTCAGTTAATACTACATAACCACGACTTCAAAAGATCAATGACATTTCGTTGTGGAAAGTTTGACATAAAGGAGCTTAAAATTACTTCAAATTGCGTTATTGAAGCTATAGGTACAAGTAGAAACGCTTCAATATGCTTAGGTACTTACTGATGAAGGCCTCTGCGAAAAATACGCTGTTTGTGTTACACAAGACAAAACAAACAGTTCAGCGTCTGTATTTGACGTTGTATGGGCTAATGTAACGATATATGATGCTAAGGGCGATGATTGGAGTGTTATCAATACTTTAAAGATACCAAACCAGACAAACAAAGAAAGATACACCAAAATAGTCTTTTCAAATAGTTGCGAGTCTATGGCTGTAATATCAACCTTGTGAGTTATCGTTTTCTGAAACACTTTTCAAAAAAAAAACGTTTGAATTTTACACGTGTTTTTTTGACTTTTTATTCTGATTAGGCGCGTACACATTTTGACGACGAGTGACTTTGATCCAGTGAAAGGAGTGTCTATGCTCAATGCTAAAGACTCATTGAAGTACCCTGGAACATGTGCAGCTGCTTTTTGGAAGGACGATGCCTTTATTTTTTGTAGTCAAAGTAATCCTCCAAAGATCCTTGATTTGAAATCACGTGTTTACAAGGATATCAATGTACGTTATCACCCTCGCATTCCATACCCGTGTAAATAATACGATAATTTAGGTGCCCCTTTATGATAAAATAGTTAATAAGTTTGCACATGTTGGGATAATCGATGATGTATTGCTTTTATCTTTATCACAAACTTGGTTATTCAACTTGAATACCCTTTCTTGTTTGAATTCGGCCATGCACGTGCTCATCCAAACTCTTTTTAAATGTCTAATACGCATGTAGCAAATCTTACTTAAAGTTTAATGGATCCGTGCAGTGTGTTGGTAGGTTGTTTTGGATAACAGATGCTTACCAAAACCGGATGGTTGTAAGGGTTTTTATTTGTTTCACTTCCCTTCTCTAAGTTATTTTGATAGGCTCTAAATACGAAAGGTGTTTCATGCGCAAGTGTAAATCTACCTTATGCTGGGTCTTGTATAATGAATACTTTCAGGGAAGTCATAGTTGAACAAGATGGGTATCCGTTTATTGAACAACATGTATGTCATTATAAGCATCGTTTCTTTTTTTTTTCAAGGGTTTACTTTTAATTAGCGCCCAACAAATTGTTTTCAAGCTATGGGCACACGAATAACCTCACAGCATATTTATAAAGATGTACACATCTTCTTGACAGAACAAGAAAAGTACGCAATACAGAACAATAACAATAATCTTACCTTTTGTACCTTGTTCACAGAAGGTTCAATGTTGATGGTTTTTTTGGTGGCGACTTGTGTTGTGTATCTACAACTCAACTCAAACCACTCTGGTTATGGCAAGAAGTATATCTTACATCTTTTGTTGGTTTTGAAAATAAGCTGCTTTCAGTATCAACCAATAACAACGAGAGCAAACTCATTGTTATGACCTTTGACCCACAAGGTGAGTTTCTTAATTTTTTCTCGATTTCTTTTCTTGACACAACTAACAACAAAAAAGGAACCCATGATACCCTTCGAAGACGTGATGACGTACCCTCCTATAGATTGGCAAAACCAACGCCCTTTGAACCATCCAAGTTAACAGCACTCCATCCAAACATACTTAATTTTTTCGCTGCAAACATGAGTCAATGCCCTGCTGTTACCTCTATGAAGTCTGGTATATCACCAACAGATATTGTCGAAAAACACAGCGAAGATGTATACGCTTTTCAGTTGATAGGAAAGCAATGTGCTAGGATGTTGATTCAAGAAGCTTTAAATATTGACAAGGGTCGTAAAAAGTTGAACAAAGATGGCCTTATCTTGAATGAATTTGGATTCTCAAACTTTATCAAGGTATGCCAAAATACACGCTTCAAAACAAACAGTATTTTCGTACATACTATTTGTTTAGAGCGTGAGTGGTGATATTATTGGGAAGTTGATACATAAACTTTATGGTCTTTCTGAACACGAAGTATTAAAAGGCACTGTTGGAATGATTGTTCACTATAATATGAATGGCGACATTCAACATCCTGTACACGTTGATGACTCTGATTACACAGTGAACCTATGTTTAGGACGAACATTCACAGGTATTTTTTCAAGCTTTTTGTTAAAGTTTTTGGTACACTTCCAAACCACGTGATCAAAGTATTCGTCATCACAATCTATACTTTAAGTATTCGGTATTACGTTCGCTTGTTGAAAGTTATAAGAGCTTTACTTCAGTAGCCTAACCCTGTTGTTTAGGTGGAGAGTTGGTTTTCTCAAAAGAAAATGAATCAGATGTTATTGTCGGTCATAGACCTTGCTATGCTATTGTCCATCCAGGATATCGAGTGCATTCAACAACATCTTTGACTTCTGGATCTCGATTTAACTTTATTCTTTGGCTTAAAAGCTACAATTTGTCATTGAAGTTCACAGTAAGTTGTTTTTGATCTCAAGAAAACAACGTTTCAGCACAACATAAAGTTGTTCAACCTAAATGTTACGCTAATGGAGTTAATGTTCTATAGATTTTTGAAGAAATGCCATACGAGATTAGACTACAAGTAGTAGACTTTCTAGATGCATATTGTTTATGTCAGCTTGGTAGTGTGAGCAAGTACTATCGTAGAGTTTGCATGAAAAATGAGTATTGGAAACCTCTTTGGTTCAAGAACTTTCCCAAAGACAAGCTTGTGGCACCACTAAATGGTCATGTTTATGTACCAAAGGTATTTACAAAACCTATAGAATAACCAGAAAATACAAATGAGTCTACTTAGAGTAACACCGCTTGCGGAGTAATTTACAAATTTTCGGGCTCTAACTTTTTTTGAAGGAAGAAAATCCATTAGAGCGATCTGCTTGGTTCCAAAAACCAGTTCAACAAGGAGAAAAACTCCAAAATCTACCTGTACAAAGCATGCAAGTGCCATTACCAATAACAAATATGCTGGTGCGTCATTCTGCTTAATGTAAAAAAACCTTCTAATTAAGTGATTACTAACTATTGTTTCTCAGCTAAATCATGTACTAAATCATGTACCAATTGAAGAAAGATCAGTTACAAATTGGAAGAAACAGTATAAAATATCAAAGGAGTATAAACCGATTGAAACCCCTCCGATAATGATGAAGGCGGCAGTTGTAAGGAAAGGTATAATCCTTGCATCTTTTTTTTTTTGTTTGCTATTTAGGATTTTAAGTTTATCCACGTTTAGCTCCAAATAAATACGTAACAGCAAGTGATTTTACAACTTATTCAGTTGAAAACATGAAGAACTTTATAACATACAAGTAATACATGGAATAGAGGTACAAATTGTATCCAATTTAAAGTTGAATGTAATGAATCCACTCTTTCAGGCGCACAAGTAACAAAAGATGGTATGTCTAATATCCTGAGCGCAATAACCCAATAAAGAGTAAATTACCTTGTAAGTTAAGGGAATCGTGCAGCCTTCAGCATACCACGTTCTTGAGACACCAATAACAGAATTCGCAATAGATTTTGTTTACGAGCAAATACATTATAATGAGTGTAGTGTGCCAAAACACGTGAAGCACATCTCTCAAAAGGAACCAATCTCCAAATTGTTTAGTTTAAATTTGGACAACGTAATGTTTTTGGCTGGCAATACCCGCTAAAATAGACAGACACTGTCAAAAAGTACATGAGCATGATCCCTTTAGAGCTGAAGGTCACAACCTTACTGTTATGACAAAGTCAAAGTATACAATAAGGTACTGAATATTACTTCGCACAAAAAATTTATGTCGTTAATATCCAGTTTATCATTGCTCCATGTGTCTTGGAAATTAAGATTGTTCATCGTCATCTAGATAACCATCGACATAGTGGTTCTCATCCATCAATGTGCTTGCAATGAATGTTTTGCGAGTTCCATGCGACGCCGTGTCTCCAATGCTCCTGATAGGTATGTATTTTTTGAAAGGATCAATCCGAGGGCATCTGCTAACAAAACTCAAATACCTGTACATTGTGTCCGTTTTAGTTGAGTTTTGGTATCAGGTGAAAGTGTTCGAAAAACATTGCTGATTGACCACTGTGTTTTTACCAACTAGAGTGGAGTTGTGTTTAATGTATTGTGAATAAGCTACAGTCGTTGTGAGTGTGATACTGTTAGAGATACAAAAGGAAAGGTGTAGCCTTGTGTAGTAAAAAAAATATATTTTTGTGGAAGATTTTAAAATACTATTTTCTCCTCCTGTTATGCCTTTTCAATGTTGATACCACTAGTGTATGTCTCACTTGGAATGTTGTGTCTGTTGTGAATACCTAAGGGCTGCTAAAGGCTTTTGAGTCAGTACAATTAAAAAATAACCAATAGCACATGGGAAGCTGTCTTTGCTTGTTGGACATGATGCATAGCACAGCTAAAAGCATTTGCATGCTGTCATTGTGTTAATGAAAATGCAGTTGTGTTATTGGTACATTCAAAACCATAAACGGCAGCCATAATGTGTCAACTATTATAACACATTAATGACTACCTGTTCTGAGAGTATGACTGCTGTTTTATGATTTGTCTTTGAGATTTTGCCTAAATATCATCTCAATTTTTATTTTGTAAAAAAAGTTATTAACGCACTTTCTGAGGTAAGCAGGGACAAATTCAGGCCTAGTGAACCGTTTATAAACTCAAATTAAAAAATACAAAAACAGTTCATCAAACCACTCAAAAATCATGCCCACGCAAAGACAGGCGTTTGGGGTTTGAGTACAATGAACCAACTGAAGAAGTTGTGACAGGTCAGCACATTGTCAAGAATGTCAAAATACCGTCATATACACGCTTTCATTCAAAAATGGTATGTGAGAGGGTACAGAGTTAAAGTAACATGTTCAAAAAGTAGTGAACAGCCAAACAACTTTCAATTTTGGGCAATTGGATAGCGACTTTATTGCTAGCCAAACTCCTTTCAATGATACTACAGTGTACAAGACAATTGATTGGAGCTTTTTAGATGACTATTATGGAACAGGTGACATCAGGGGACTTTTTGCCTATAATTTGTAAAAATCACATGTAAAAACTTAACCAACTCATGGAGATATTGCACAATAATTTTGAACGCTCTAATTATAACAGAATATGCCCAACATATAGATAATGTACAAAAATAAATTCGTAACATTTTTGTTTACTGCTAAGGACTTGGCAAATTTTTTTCCAAAAATGGGGGAAGAGCTTTTCTGCTGAATCTGAAGCAAAATCCAGTCGAGTGGATTCTCATCCTTAGTCACATATTAACCTGTGCTGCCATACCCACCAATGGATGACATTTTGTGAGCGAAGGTCGGGTTCTTGTCCCGTGTTAAACCAAAACTGGGAATACAAAGAATCCGCTATCCACTTTGGTCCATATTTTGAAAATGTCACCTGCTTTGATTGGACCTGACAATAACACGTCCAAATTATCATTGGGTGGCAGACACGTCTAATGAGCCAAGTTTTTTTCATTGAGTATGCCGTAAAATCCACTCGCGTAAACTATTTTTGGTTTGGTTCAAAGCTGTACTAAGCTATTACATACGAGTTTTTGAGAATACCAGCAGCACAATATCTCAGTCAGCTGAATAAGATCAATAAATGGCAATCATCTTGTAGCATATAGGAATCCACACTCCACATCTAGGAGACCACCTTATCTACTTTGGTAGTGGTTTGTCTATTTGTACACAATCTTTCTACAATACTACTGCAAAGCTACCTCAACTGCATTCTTTGCTGTGGCATAATCCAAATGTTGTAGTTACGCTAGTAACCTTACATTATTGCTAGTCACCAAAACTTTCATTCACATAAGCTTATTTGGGTAATCGCAGACGATGGCTTTGTTTACACGTGGGGACGAAACAATCGCGAACAATTGGGTGCTAGAGGCAAAATTCGGAGTTCTATACCTATACAAATAGAGTCACTCGTAAATATCGTATGCGTAGCTGCTGGACTTAACCACAGCCTTGCACTTAGTTCAAAGGGTATTGTTTATGCATGGGGTTGTAATAACAGGGGTGAATTGGGTATAGGAGAGGGCTCAGTACCTCATTCGTCGCCAATACTTATTCCTAATTTCTACGAAATCGTTCAAGTTTCTGCCTATGACATAAGCATGGCGTTATCACAATCAGGCTGTGTCTACTCTTGGGGAAAAAATAACGATGATGTATTGGGTCATTCGTATGACAAGCCTTCAGTTCTATCACCGACGCGCATTCCAGGGCTTGAAAAGGTTGAAAAAATTGAAACTAACAAGAATGTAAGTGGAGCAATAACATCAAAAGGTCAAGTCTTTCTTTGGGGATCAACAAGATACAAGCAAATAGCTACGCATTTGTTCTTGCAATCACAGAAAATTTCGTGTGTTCCAAACATCTCAGATGCCTCTGATATTGCCATTGGTTTTTGGCATGTGCTTGTTCTATGGGTGTCTTGGGTTGGGCACTGATCTAGAGTATGAGGAGGGTACAATTGAAGGGCTCAATAACATCAAATCTGTACACGCTGGCTATCATACATCATTTGCAATTGATGATGAAGGTTGTTTGTTTGGTTGGGGCAAAGGGAAATGGATTGAGGAGTTCTCATCAAACAAACCAGTAACATTACCTGGAAAATATCTTGAGTTTGCAATTAAAGATAGAAAATCCTGGGCAATAACTCGCGAGTGTACATTGGTGTCAGGTGAGGAAGCAGTACTACAATTGACAAACAATCACCAAAAGGTACTTTTTGATATGCAACTACTGTTTATTTGACAACTATTTAGCGACCTTCCAAAGAAAAAGACGACATGAAAGTAATGCATGCACAGTTCAAAGAAGACCGAAAAGAGGTGCGTACATTCTTTTTAACTATTTTGTTTTTGAAATAAACAAAACCTTATTTAGTCGCAAACACAACCTCTAAATATTGATTGGACGTCATCATTTGCAAAGTTAGATATCACAAACAAGAAAGCACAAGCATTTGGATTATATATGAACGCATTACGTATTAAACCCGATGACGCCATTGACCAACACGTGCTAATTGCGCTCGGGGACATTTTGATGGAAGAATTAAAAAAAGTTACTGAACCAAAGCAAAACAATTAGTGAACTCTCTAAAAGAGCTTGCGAGGAAACAGTTGTGTTGATGCTGTATGAGAATTAGAATAAATTAGTATAATCATGTTATAACGCTTTAGTTTTTCTCCATTGTTTGCTTGCTCTTACAGTTGATTTTCGTGGTTTGATACAGTGACATTAACGTTCTCCAAGACTTACACGTATTGAAGCAAGTATCACTAGTACTGTCGGTGAATGACAATAATCCCACAGAGAAAATAAACAACCACACGCCTGCTTATACTATTGCTATGAGATTGGTAGCTTCCGTTTTGTTTCAGTGTAAATCTATGTAGCGCAGGTTGTCCGTTTTCATGCCATTGTTTCTTTCTCCTTCTCGTTTATCATCAACTCACAACACGAAAAATGGACATTTGAATACCACACCTTGTAGTCACTATCTTTTTTACCATGAACTTTACCACTTTTAACCACTTCTTTATTACCAGGCCACCCTGTGTATGGACACTTCTAAAGCAAGATTTGTACTCTCCATGACGCTTATCACAAACAATCTTATAACTTACAAGGCACCACAGATGAACGAAACGCGTGCTTAGTATGATCTTTTGGTACCAAACAGGTCGACTTAGGCAAACGTTCACAGAATCAAGTATATTTCGTCAAAAACCTTTCTTGAAAAAGACAAGCCATTGCATACATATACGCATGGTTTAACAACTACTAATAAAGTGCGTTATGGCGGCTAAATACTGCATTGCACAACCAGCAATGAATTACAAATTAATACACTTTTAAAGCGTACGTTGCAAAACAGTTTGGATCATGGGCGTATTGTGAACCTCCTGATGTAATGCCTATAAACAGTACGCCAACAAAGTACTATCGCTTGCTACTGAAGTGGTGGATGTGGACATCCAACTCTACAAATCTCGATTCCTACCACGCGTTCACCATTTTTTTAGGTGACAATCATGAATAGTGAACTTGACTTGTTAGTCGGAAATAACTAAGTTACTTACATATTAATTAAGTATTACGTATGTAACAGAGGAGATAACAAGTGGCTGTATATAGCCTAAGTTATGGGTCGCTATAACTTTGTATCTCGGAGTGTCACGTACGGCCCGTTGAGTCTCGAAGCATTAACTGAAAATCGTTGTGTTACGTAGTTAGTTAGCAGGTCAAATAGAAAAACACAAAATGAGTGCACAGCTCTTGTTTTCTACTTTTTGTCCTTGTTTATTGCATATTCACTCTCACAAAATAGCAATGCGTTTATTATTATTGAAGAAAGTGGTCAAGGGTTTGAAATACGTCTAATAGATGATCCAACATCTGTTGTACAAAGTACAACATTTTATTTCAATAGAACGATAAATTTCTACAGCCTTTTAGCATGTGATGGTCCAGATATTGGTGGTAGACCAGTTTCAATGTCTTATTTACCATCAACAGAAACATTATTTGTCATCCTTCTTCTTTAATAACCAGTGGTACTTCTTTTTTCTGTTGTTTGGTTTTTTTATTTGTACATAATTGTTTCTCTAGATATGACAGCAATCTCAGATAATCAAATTATTGTCTCTAATCTGGCAACAATAAGGTTCTTTTCTCTGGATATTTCTGCATCCACGATAACTCTGTTTACAACATCATTACCCTCACGATTTTTTGGCTTTTCTTCATTTTTTTATAGAGAGCTATGTATCAGAAGATTGTCAGAATAAACAATGTATAGGTTTCACGCATCCCCACTCATATCAAGGCCCTTGCTTGTACGTATAGAAAGTATACCAGCACAGCCAACATCTAATTTGTCATCATAATTCCATATTGCATACCAAAGATTGAATGATAGCAATAAACATTTACTTGAAGGCTACAACTTCACTTACAGCTAAACATGTGCCACCGTGTACATATGAAATTCCGATTGTAGTAAACAACACCACACTTTATTTGTAAGTCAACATAAACTGTTACTTTTTACGTGATCGAGTTAAACGTTTAACAAAATCAATTGAAATACTCTCAACAAATGTTACAGAAGGAACACCCTCCAATGCTTTTATACCAGCTTCTGTAACTTGTTTACAACTATCCACAACAATAGTATTAACTCCAGTTAATGCTTTGATACCATCATTTGTAACACTCTCGCAATGGCACAGTTTAATAGTATGAACACCAGACAACGCTTTGATACCATCATCTGTAACATATGGCATGCATAAGTCAATTGTATGAACACCTGCTAGTGCTTTGATACCATCATTTGTAACACTATCGCAATGCCACATTTTAATAGTATGAACACCGGACAACGCTTTGATACCATCATCTGTAACATAGTTACAACTACATATAGAAATTGTATGAACGCCAACCAATGCCTTAACACCATTGTCTGTAACACTACAGCCACTAAGTTTAATAGAATGAACACCAGCTAGTGCTTTAATACCATCGTCTGTAACCTTTGTACAATTTCTTAAGTCAATCGTGTGAACACCAGATAACGATCTAATACCGTCATCTGTCACTAATACGGCGTTCTGTAAAAAAATCTTGTGTACTCCAGCAAGTTGTACAAGGTGATAATCAGTAACATAATAATTACAGAGGTCAATACAGTTAACAATGTTGAGGTTTGTAAAATCAACTGTTAACAACATGTCTTTTCTCCAAAACCTTAGATTGTATGCTCCTTGTAGATACTTTAAATGCTTTTGTTTGATAGAGAATTGAAGAGTAATACTATTGGTGTGTATGAGGTGTGGTAGTTTTTTGAAGAGCTTTTTCAGCTTTTTTGGTGTTTTAAGGACGATATTTCTTCTGTTTACATATCCCACGTGATTTATTGCGATATTTGATAAAAGTTTCGATGTACGAACAACTGAGTGCATAGTTAAGAGCGAAACGTATTGTAGAATATGAACAATGACTTCAACAGGTATCTCATCAAAGAATGCGCTGTTTTGGTTCATTTTTTCTGTGTACTAGCGAGAAGTAGTTTCAAAGCTAACGCTAAACGGTTTTAGGTAAACTTAAGCATGAGATCGTATTTTTTGTGTTAAGTCTAACCGCTGTACTTGATTTACAACACAACTATTGTCTGTCGCAAGCAAGTTTGGAGAAAACCAAGACTGCACGCCTGCCTTAAAATCATCGTTGCCTTGTTGCAATGGCTAAGCTCAACACGTGAAATAGATAACGCGAAAACTAGGTAAAAAGTGCAACATTGCAAATGCCCCGTGGGGATAATTACTGGACTTTACCTTCTGGTGCATAACAAGGTTATATTAACCTTGACCAACGATGTGGTAATGCCTAGATACAGATGTTAGCACGTGTTGTGGTTGGATATGTAAGGAACAGTTGTCACCTAGTGTTCCTGCTGAAATAAAAGTGGCTACTTGTTTTGAAGTTCAACCGTCAGTTTGTATAAGTCACATGATATTGTGTAGATTGACGCATATACAAGTCAGTAAAACCGAAGAAAATTTGTTTAGAGGATAAACGTATTCTATTGTTCTATTCAGGTATGCAAAAAGTTGAATTCGCCTTGCTTCTGTGTTTCAGATGAAGACAACGTAAATCTCGATGCCATGTACAATATCAGAAATCTCAAAACGATTGATACTTTATTGCTCAGATATACCCTAAAGACAGCTTGTTGTTCAAACATAAGGGATCCCGCTAAAATTGCCACATATTTTAAGTTTACTTTATAAGACTTTAAATGGGCTGGTACCCTTAAACTTGGCGTATACAGACACAATTTTACATTTTTAGATTATCTTTACCTTCCATCATAAGGTTTAAAAGCTCAACTATCCTATTTGTTAGTTTGCCATTTGCATCCCATTGTTTGGATTCACCATGCTGTTTACCCTCAACCCACATAAACTGATACTTTAGTTGTCCATTCTCATGCCATCCTTTGTCTACTCCTTGTTTGTTGCCATCAACCCACATACACTGATACTTCAGTTGCCCATTTTCATACCATCCTTTACTTACACCATGTTCTTTATCCTCTTTCCACGAGCCCTGATATTGTATTTGCCCATCATTGTACCAACTTTTGATTTCACCATGTTGTTTATCCTCAAACCACATTCCCAAAACTTTGAGTTGGCCATTATCATGCCATTCTCTACTTTCGCCATGTTGTTTACCATCAACCCATAAGCCTTGGTCCTCAAGTTGTCCATTCTCACTCCATTCATTACTCTCACCATGCTGTTTACCCTCAACACACGTACACTGATACTTCAGTTGTCCATTCTCATGCCATCCTTTGTTTACACCTTGTTTGTTACCATCAACCCACATGGACTGATACTTCAGTTGCCCATTTTCATACCACCCTTTACATTGGCCTTGTCGCTTACCATCAACCCACATGCACTGATATTTTAGTTGACCATCATTGTACCAAATTTTACTTTCACCATGTTCTTTACCCTCAACCCACATGACTTGTTCCTCAAGTTGTCCATTCTCATACCAATTGTTGCATTCACCATGTTGTTTACCATCAACCCACATGTACTTATCCTCAAGTTGTCCATTCTCATACCATCCTTTGCATTCACCTTGTTTTTTGCCATCAACCCACATGCACTGATACTTTAGTTGTCCGTTCTCATGCCATCCTTTGTCTTCACCATGGGTTTTACCATTAACTTTGCTGCATTGTTGCTTCAGCTTTCCATTTTTATACCATTGCATCCATAGTCCCTTTGGTTGCAACATTTCATCAAAGTGTGTATTAATTGCTGCTCTCTTTGATAGAGTGTGGAATTTTGTAAATACTTCTACATTGAAAGTACAAATGTATGTTTGAAGCTCACTTGGAATATCCAATAATCTCAAAGAATCTGATTTACTGTCCAACTTTTGTTTACGTTTGGAAAGAGACTTTAAAAAGAAAAAAAGTGTTAGTACTACAAAAAGGACACAAGTCGATTGAAACACTGAATAGTAGATGTTAGGATTTGACTTGAAATAACATTATTTTGTCTTAGCACTAGGCCTGATTTTTCTGGACAGTGTGAACGTATGTAGCCCTTTACAACTCTGCAAGATAAACCATGAGTGTATATATCCTCATGCAGTACTTAACATGAGCATAAGAACAGAAAGTCACGTGCGTGCTACAAAGTAGGCATAACACTCAAATAGAAATAGCGTTATTTCAGGTCAAATCCTATCATTTACAAACAATAGATTAGAGGTAAGTTTTTGAGCAACAATAGCTTCATATACGGTAATTGTTATGTGTGAATGCCAAAAGGGAAAGTAATGTAAAGAAACAAAGTTTTGTTTTTTCAACACAAAAACGTGGGTCCGAAAAAAAGACTCGTTTTTGTAAACGCTGTTTACTACAAAGAAGCTTCCGCCCGTTTTACTTTGTTTTTGTACGTACCATGCTTTAATTAACTAATTAGACTGTAAAACTGCTTTTAATATTAATAATAGGGCTTGCGCTGCTATATACGACTCTCGTAGTACTTTCGTTTCCGTGTTTTGAATATTTGCTATTCTGCTGACTTAATGACTTTTTTTTTAGTATTATTAAGTCAGGTTATTGACATGATGGTACATTTAGGCATGCTTTTTTTGCTTCACACACCGTCATTGACTTATCAAGCCGTTTTCATTACCTCTAGTGCATCAATAGTGAAACATTACAAGGTAAAGAGTTGTGTAAGAAGTTGTGCAAGTAAGCGTATTTTGTCCATCAAAAATATGCTTATCTAAAGAACAGTAGCATGTTCAATACCGTCTATCACCAATGCATATTTGGCACACCCACCAGTACCTTCATACTTTCGACACTGTTAGATAAATAGTGTGAACATTTACTAATGCTTTGATGTTATGCTGACAAGAGTCATCAACAACGTGCAATCATACAAGGACATAGTTGTATTTTGAAGCAAAGCACCTCCACAAACTAATGAAAACTCTTCACTCTTAACTCATGTGAGATATGCAGGTTGAGATTTGACATAATTGATCTTCAAGGTTTTCCAACACGTGACAGAACTGACACGTTTGATAGGTAAAATCTTGCTTGACAGATATGACAGTTCTTTCTGACAGAACTTGCGAGTAGTTATTTCCTACCTTTCTGTGCCTTTAAAATGAATACCTTGGCAATATTTACTTAATGTTTGACTTGAAGGGTACGCATAATATTGAACGAAATAGCATATTTTGCTTTAGATTTTTTCACTTGCTTGCAATGTACAATACTTTCAACAACAATACAATAAACTAATTTCGTCTTGCCACCCTCATCTGCAAGCACCCTACCCCAAAAAACTTTTGCACGTGACACAAAACCTGTTGAGAGACACTAAGGAACCACAATATGGCATAAATATACCGTTAATGTAAAGAAAGGAACTCTTAACAAACAGTTTTTCGTTCAGGTAAAGCTTTTTTTGACGAAATATCCCGAAACTTCTTTTAAATCAACAAATTCATAAGCTCATCATGTCCTTGGCCACTCTTCCGTTAGAGATACTACACAAGATTATTCTTTGTAATGAGAGGTGTTGGACTTCCGTAGGGTCTCTTTTGTGTACAAACAAACAATTCTCCTTCGAACTACAAGATAACAGGTTCTGGGGCACAATATACAGCAATAGCTATGGAAAGTACAGCGTAAGCGAAGATTCAGACAAAGTCGACTACAAGAAAATATTACGCAAGAAACTTTGTTCAATTGAGGAAAGAAAGCTTCGTTTTCAGAAACAAGATGAAGGACTAGTAGTACCTGGGTATATACGTGTACATAGTAAAAAATGCTTCTAAAGTATCTTGGTACCGAGCTTGCAAGGTGTAGAGATTGTAAAAAAAATGGAAAAGTAAGAAAAGTTGATTTGTTTGTTTCATCATCATGATCACGTGATAAGTCAATAAATATTTATCATGTGGATCATCCGTATGGGTTTAATAGAATGTAGGGTTGGTTTTTTAATTGATTACCATATCACCAGCACCTCAAAGAATCCTGTTTGCCAGCACGAAACTACTATAAGTTGCATAATTGTACAAGATTGAAGTACAGCAGTTATAGATGAATTGCTAGCAGTGAAAGACATACACAAAGTCAACTATTTAACACTGACAGCGATATAGAGTCATCAATTGTACTAAGCACTTCCAATCATTCTTTGTTGTACGAATAATATGTCAAGAATTTCAGTGTGCTATTGATAGCCACTAAGACGTTGTCCTTCCTCCCAATAATCACATATTAGTTGTCTAGATGGCGCAACAGTAATTCTCATTGGATTCTATCAACTCAAATATAAATACAAGGGTTTATTGTAGACTGCGGTCAAACTGACGTGGTTCAGTAACCTCTTCAAACAGACTTGCGCATTTATCACTGCAAAGAAGGAAAGAAGAAAAACATCACGTGATATTTTAATAATGCGCTATGAGAGAACGACAAGTTTAATCACGATTAGCTACACCTTATTTTTCCCTCCCTAGTGAAGAGAATGTATGTCAATGGTGCAGAAGTTCACGTGATAATTGTGAATACTTTTCGTGAGAATCCGAGAAAATAACGCCTTCGAATACAGACTGGGTTTTATTAGCCTCTACTCTTATTTTACAGTCGCAGAGACCTCTGTGCGCGTATATAGAGGTGATGTGGGTCTCTTCTGCTGAAACATGTGTATCTTTTCGCACTTTCAGACAAGATCCCGACTTTTTATGGTTAGCTAATTTGTTTCAACACTTTATGAATTTTATCTCCCTCATAGCGTAGAGTACTCACAACCGTTACAACTACAAATAATATTATGGCCAACAAGAAGAAGAAGGCAGATATTACTATTGTTGTCGTAGGAAGCGACTATGATCAGGTGAAAACGAAGCTATTAACAGCTTATGCTACCAAAACTTTTACGGAACCTGTACCAAGTGTGTTCGACGATTGTTTGGGTGAGCATTCCCTGGAGAGCACCAACTTGTCTAAAACAAATCCATAGGTACTGTAACACTCGATGGAAAGGAAAAATCGTATAGTCTGATGGATACTGTACGATATTTTAGCACGTTTTTTCAAACAGTATTTCCTTTACAAAATCAAACATTTTGAGCTAATTCTATCTTTTCAACAGCAAGGACAAGCTGAATATAATCGTCTACGACCACTGTCATACAAGGTATGATGGCTAAGGACAGTATAGTCTTTAACATAAATAAATCCTTCAGGCTGCTAATGTGTTCATTCTTGTATTCTCGGTTGGTGACCATGACAGCTTTAAAGATGCTCGTGACAAGGTATAAGTTGTGGGTTTTTTTATTGACATTACAAGCTTTTTAACCTTATATAAACGTATTAGTATGCCCCTGAACTCAACCATCATGCACCAGGTGTACCTATCTTGCTTGTTGGTGCTCAAGTGGAGCTAAGAGATGACCCTGATACTATCAAAAAGCTTAAAGACAAAGGATTATCACCAATCACACAAGAGCAAGGTACTTTTGTTTTACTTGTGTTTTTTAGGTTTAATTAACACTTGTATTAACAGGTGCTCAAATGGCAACGAAAATACAGGCATTCCAATACATGGAGTGTTCTGCTAAAAAATATGTTAATGTCATTGAAGTATTTGACGCTTGTTTCCAACAAGCCGTGGCGGCTCAACAACAAACAAAACAAAACAAAAAACGTTCTTGGTTATCAACAATCATTGGTAAATAAAATAGTTTGTTAGTATATTCAAAGTACAGTAATTTATACACACACTACCACGGTATCAACTTTCTCTGGCATGAGTGCCTTACCGCTATCGATTGACTATTTTTGATTTGCAGATGTCAACATTGACTGGTCTGTCCGTTTTCATTGCCTTTAGCACATCGATGACTATGGATGTGTTTCTTTAAGGTCTTCACTTTGTTAATAATACGCCTATATGATTTAAAGAAACGCCAAGATAGCTTTGTCACGTGCTATGAATGATGGCGCTACTGTTATAACAATTAATTGCCTTCAAACTCGTGGATAAAAGTGGTTACTTAGGTTTTGTCACGTAAAGAAAATACATAATGTATTCTGGGGGTTTTTACTTCGTCTATTTAGCCTGTTTAACCAGAAGATAGCTTCTCGCTTCTCTTCATGTATCAGAAGAAAAATTATAAGAGGTTGTTGCAATTAAGTAAGAAACAGGCAAAGGGGTGGTGAAGGCACGTGATTAAAAACAAACAAAGATGTATTGGAAAAATATTGTAATTTATTTAATTAGATGGTCTCTGATATGAAAGCACTTCTCTTTGCAAAGTATTGATTCATTTTCAAATCAGAAGCACTTGACAATGTTGCATTGTATCGGTTGTGTTTAAAGTCAGATGAGAACATGTCTAACAAACAAAAGAGGTTAAGAACAGAGTTAAAAAAAAAAAAAGAGAAACGAAACAGATCCAAGACATACCAGAAACACGGAAATCATGTAAATTATCTTTCAGAAGTGCGTCCATCTTTGATTGAGTACTTGTATCAATGTCGTGGACTGTCAATCCAAGAAGACCTGAGACAATGGTTTAAAATAACAGAAAAAACAGATGACCAGTTGTTGTTGACATTTTAAGTCTTCATAGACAAATATGCGTACCATGTGGAGGAGAGTCATGATCGCCATGCCAATGTTTGATATTAAACCCAACATGACATGAAGGTGTATCAACTTGAACGATAGATAATTTGAACTGGTACAATGGGAATGCAACAGTCACTGTACCATCTTCATTGAGAGAAATGAATCCTGCAGAAGATGAAAACTTTTGTTTTGATGCCAACGGTTTGCCGTTGAGTTGAACAACAGACGCGTGTTTATCATCACATCCAACCAATATCTTCTCATCACCTTTATGAAACCAAGTAAGAACAATACACATATCAAACGAAAAGAAACAAAAAGAAAGGAGAGTTGCAAAGATGTACTTACCAACACTGAATCCAAGTAGAGTCACACGTGTTGACTTAGAATCGTCAGTCTTACCCAGCTTTGCGTTGACTTGACAATGGTCATCGCTCACAAGGTTCAAAATATCATTATGTTTGCCTTCCATCGATACTTTGATACGTCAAGGTAAAAACTACAAGGTACGAAGCTGCATTGCAAGAAAAGACATTTAAAAAAAGAAAGAAAAGAAGGATACACTTTTGATTTCTAAATCCCTTGATATTGTTGTATTCACGTTTAGCCATACGTGGGATTGTACATGTTCCTCTACACCTGAATAAATCTACTTCACTAGCTGTACTTGCTGCGTCAAACGTGTGGGTATACCTTTTTTTGTTGATTAGTTTTCACAATAAATATGAAAATAATTTAATAATAACGCACGTTCTTCCTCCAAGAGTAATGGTTGACTCATCCAAATAAGCAGTAAGAACCCTTTCCCTAAAAACCATCTTTTAATTCCCGAGTGGTAATCAATGAGTATACTTATTGTCTCATTGCATAAAAAAGTGTTTAATGATCACTGTACAAATTAAAAAAAAAACAAAAAAAAACAGCTCTTGAAACTTACCCTGATCCAATACCGTACTCTGCACGAGCAACCTAAAATAAAAATCAAAACAAGAATAACTCAGCAATAATATGATGGTTTATCACTCTTAGTAACCCAATACAAGTCGCAGGAATGCATTGGGAAATTTTTTTTTGAGCAAAAAATAAAATGAAAAAAAAATACGATCACACACCACAGGAGGTCCGCCAAGGTTCAACGCATATGCGAAAGGATTAACATTCGCTTGGTCTACATAGTCAGTCATGAGATCGTGAGTTGGAGTATCCACCCATTGCTACAAGTTCAAAAAAATTATGAGGGATAGTTTATTAAAAAAAAATGTTTCGTTGTTACCCTTAAGCTGTAGAAGGTACCACCAACGTCAGCAAAGTTTGAAAATGTGATTGTTGGAAGTCCTGGTATTTGCATTCCAAGTTCATTGTTGAATGCATCACTTGCATCAGCCAAATCCGCGGCATTAGCTACGTTGTATTAAGTAAATTCTTCTTACAGTTCAAACTTTTATTCCGTTTTTCAAGGTGTCAAATGGAAAAGGATCCAGTTTTTTTGGGGTTAATAGATGACGTACCTCTATCATTCAAAAAAGTGGGAATGTCCATATCCATACGAGGTGTTCCTAATTCACCAAACCAGAACATATTAGCAATGAAGTAATCCTGAAGTAAAAAATTTAGAAGGTTCAATAAAAATAAAAAAAAATTCAAAAGCATACAGCATCGTCAGGTGTTATATTCTCTTCAATCCACATGCCTTCAGTATTACTGTTTGGAGAGAAATTAACAATAGTTACTCCAAAAGATGAAGCTTCATTATACAAAATCATCTTCGCAGCAATGAAGCCAGGATTATTGTCTTCAATCTCCTTACCCCTTTTTTTTTTGGTCAGAAAAAACAAAAGTAGCCGATGCCTTTCACCAAACATACCACGTGTACTGCCAATTAAAAACATCAATATCAAATACTCCTAGTGGAGGTAGAGGTTCTATACAACGCGCTATGTTTTGGTTTAAACTCAAAAAACTTTATAAACCAAAAATCCGAAAAGCCGACATACAAGCAATAAGCACATAAGTGATCTAAAGTAACAATCAAGGCGATGTCCGAAAATTCATTTATAAATACTATTACCTTTCCGTTGCCATCACCATCATCATTCGCGTCTGCCATTCTCACAAGCTTTTATTAGAAATTAGAGGAGGAAACCACCAAACGTTTTTTGATCACGTGGGAGATGATTAAACAAAAAAAATTGTGTGACGTTTTTTTGCTTTTTTTTTTTTCCATTCAACCTGGAAGCGCACGTATCACGTGATTACGAAAAAAAAATTGGCAATACGTACACCAGTCCTCGTTTCGCCATTAAGGGTTGCGGATTCTACGAGAAGCGTAAGAGACTCAGAACGATGGTAAAAGAAAAAGGTTGGTACTTTCCAACAACAATGCAAAAAAAGGAACCACACAAATTTTACACTCGGCGTAAGAGCTACGTACCTTGAAACCTCAGTTCGTCAGGCGCGATGTTGCGGGTTGAGGCAGGGCCTTCAATAAACCAACCTTTTTTCCAACAGTCAGTGAGTATTTTAACGTAATAGAAAGGGAAAAAAGTACACCAGCATCGTTTTTTATCTGTAACAACCAAAAAGGTAAACTGTGAAGTAAAACGACACTGCGGTTTTTTTTGCAAAAAGTCGTAAAGTAAAAAGCCACGCGCAAATAGTACAACAATAGTGTTTCTACTCTTTAGTTCGCGCAAAAGCTCATTTTGGCAAAAAACAAGCCGCTTTTGTTTTATTCTCCTCCTTTTGGAGTAAGAAGTACCAGATTGTGCCAAGCTACCGTCGAATGGGTCGAATGTGACATCGTCGCCGGCACCGTTTGGTATATCCCGTGCGTGTACAACAGTAACAAAAGCGATGATAAACGCAATAAAACGTATCATAGAGGTATAATTTATCACTTATGGTTCGTTTCGTGGTGACAATCTGAATAACGGGTTATTAGATGAATGTGAACGCTACGAAAGATTCAGGTGAACACCTTCGCGTGTGTAACATGTTGCAACATAGCAAGGGTATTTGGGCAACCCTAGTGCGTAAGATAAAGCCTGCAGTAAGTACAGTAAGTACAGTAAGTGCATTAAAGCACACAATGATGCACCGCAAGCAAAACGGCGGACGACATGCTTGATTCCGCTTCTCAACGCGCGAATAGGTAAGCCAACGCGGCTAGGCTAATTCCTGAATGACTTTTACGCCGTTTAACGCATCTCTCCTCCATAAAAACCTTTACAAGAGGTACACTTGGAAACCAGCATGCTACACAAGCGTCGACACTGTTTAATACCCTCAGTACTTAACATACCGAACTTGATTCAGAAAAGATATTTAAAAAAATAAACGCTTTTTCGCCGCTGTTTACTTCAGTAGGCGTTAATAAATTTAGGGGTGCTCGACGTAAGCATGAGATCGGTAAATAAACGCGGCTGTCAAAATATAATCAAACAAACAATGTAAATTAATCTGTAGCTTTTGTTTCGCTTAAAAACGTGTATTTAACATATTATGACACATTATTTTGTTCGTATGGACTTGTTTTTTTTACTGTTCTTGCATGGCCAAGCCTTCAGCGCCCCAACGACCGCCTAATAGTTTTATTAAACACCATTAATACGTTTAACGCCTATTACGTACCCTTAACTTTGGTCCATTTGAGTGCGTAGCGCCAGTTTTTGCGGGAAGGTGGGTACATCTACATTAGCGTTTTAGAAAGGTATATGTGCGAAAGAGAGGAGAACGAGCGAGATAACGCATGTAATAGCCAAAGAAACAAAATAGAAAATAATTAATAGCGCTTTTCTTCGCTTTTGAGCTGTAATGGTGGTCGTACATCCTTCATTGGTCTTTTATCATTACGGGACCAGATTTCTTTCTTTTTGATACCGTTTCTGTGTTGTTTACGGATTTGGTTGTTGTTTCTGTGGTTACACCTCTTCGCCATGCTGAATAATGGTAAGAACAGATTCACGACAGCTTAGAGAAAAAGTCCTGAATGCTATCGAAAGTACGCTAATCGTACAGCACATACCTGCTAGATTTTTATTAGTGGTCTTACGCAAGTGGATATCGCTTGAGCAGATAATTTGTGGCTTAATGAATTTAAGACATCAAATTTTTTTACCTCTCTTGCGAATACATTAGCTGTTATGTTGCAGCAACAAACGTAGTTGGTAGGATACACTATAAAATTTGAGAATAAACCAACGACGCTCGCAAAAGTGCCATAAAGTAGCACAGCAATATGCTAACACGCAACGTTACCATTAATCGTAGCGAATTTGTGTCCAGCCCGGAGGTGCATTAGTTGGGAGGCGATAGTGGCTACAGTGGGTTAGTTTGCGCTGTGGGTGCAACATAACTTGTTGTCCTGCTTTCTGGCGTCGATAGGCGATTTAGTATCGCTTGCAAGAAGAACAGAACACTCCGTTTAAAACGTACAGCAACTAGACTGCGATCGCTTTAATGATAGCGAATGAAATACAGTTGGGTTGATGCGAGAGAACAGTACGTATTAGTCCAGTTTGGTTCAGACGATCGTATGCGCCTAATCGCGCTATCAATGCTCGTTTTGATTGTGCTGAGTTCCTAACACAGACCCAAACAACCCAAACCATAAAACCGCATGAAACTACAAGATAGAACTGTTCGACGCGCAGGGAAGTTAGTTTGAAAGCAAGAAAGCGATCTCCGGCTATGCCTATCTTTTGCGATTTTCCTTTGTTCGAGCGTATTCGCGTCGATGGATGCGTTCAGTACGTGTTTATGTAGTTATCATAAAAAGCCACGTGAGGATTATTTACGTAAATACGTGTCAAATTATTACCGTTTGCGTTCCTTCGTTTCTCAGTTGTTTGTTTGTTGTGTTTCCTTGTGCTTTTGGAACACTCGTATCGTACTAACATGATAGAGTGTAAGGAATCCACGTAGCTGTGAAAGGAGAAGGATTGAAGCACATTGGAACAAGCGAGATTTTTTGTGACACAATAAAATAGGACAGATAACAAAGAAAGCAACGCTTTATGGGGACATATTCTGTTATTTTCATTGCTCTACTTGTGTCTATAGTATCATCAAGGCCTCTCGCATTTTTGCCAGGTATTGAGGATGGAAGTTTTGATCCCCCATTCTCAGGAGAGATAGCCATAGACGGTACGTTAAACTGAAGCAATTTTAGTAAAAACAGCAAAGTGAGAACATTCTTTTGGTAACGTTCTTGCTTGATGGTGTTTACATTATGACACCAGACATGCTTTTGCGTAGATACACTACTCTTAGGGTTTATATGTGGTAATGTAAGGTTTTGATTGTTTTATTTAGTGTTTTACATAAAAACCGACTCTGGCTCTACAACTGCTACGATAGCTGGCGACGAATTTACTTGGCAAGGTATGCGAGATTTTTTTTCAGATAGTGATGTGTATTTACGTACTACCTTTTGGGTGTGACGTTATATATTTTGATTTCGGATAGTCACGTGATAACAACCGTCACTTCGCCCAGTTGTAGTTTTATACCCATTTGTAGTAAAATTTTGTTCCTTTTTTTTTTTGTCCTAATTGAGTTTGTCCGCAAATTGGGTTTGTTTTTGTGGGTACTAAATTATTAATTAGCATCACAGACGTTGGGTGGCGAAGAAAGAATGGGTGTACGCTAGATTTTTTATTATGTTGACAAGAAACACTGGTTATTTTTTTTGTTTTTGGTTAAAGGTCAAATTGTACTTGTTTTGTTATGAAACTGTGGTTTTCGAACCCGTGATGATAGTGTTACTGATAAAAACATAGCTAGTTACATTTTTTGATGGGCTGGGCGATCGTAAGGCACGTCATATCCAGTAATTAAACCGTTTTGTTTTAACTTACGTCTTTTTATTAGCTCACTTACGAAGGTGTTGCTTGTACGCTATTTTTGTCTTTGTAGCTTAAAATATATCTCTAAAGATTTAAACTATAGCGCGCTGTGTTCCTTCCCCAAGTTTTGGACAATTGGACCCAGCCACTTTTGGTTGGAACTATGTTTGGTATATCAAGATTCTTTTTTTTTTTATCTCATTTTTACTAAGGGGAAAAGATGCTGGGACTGGTTCCTTCATATCGGCAAAAATGATCGTTCTAAATAGAGAAAATGGGTTCTTTGCTACTTTTGTTTATCTATCTCCCAACACTGGCCTTGGCTCCGATAATACATGGCATGAAGAAGATATAGATAGCACTACCAATGTACAAACAATTTTTTTAGCTTTTTTTTTCGAAGTCTCTTCTTTTTGTTCCAACCACCACGTGTTTTTTTTTTTCGTTCTAAATAATATCAAAAGTAGTTTATATCGTTATTCAAAGCATTTTTTGTCAGTTACGGTTTTTGGTGCAACCAGAAATGAGGTATTTAGAAAAAAGTTTTCGGCGTACTTTTTTTTTTGCGTGTTTTTTTTCCTCTTTTGCCTCACTCCTTATGTAGCAATGGACGATAGCGAACGTTTTTTGGTTTGGCGCCCTGGGTGATATAACAGATGATGCGACTTCTAGTATAAACTTTATCAATGACAATGGTGATATTGGCACCTTAAACACCGGAATGATGGAGTTGTTTGCCACCTTTGCAACCCCACCTGCCCTACCCTCATTTACTGGCTGGGGTGACACAAATGGGCGCCCTAGATCACTTGATGTGAGTTTTAATGCATTTTGTACTCTGAGAGCGAGATCATTCATACGCCTTGTTCGAATTGTCTTGATTTTTTTTTTTTCAGCTGTTATTTTTCTACTGGTACCCTTTTTATTACTGTAATAATTTTGATTTGTAGCAATGGTTTAATCCCACCACCGATATTTCTCCTGATTATTTGAGTGGATCACCAACGGTTAATCCCTTTTATTATGCTCTTACAAATGATGACTCAAGTTTTCCTGAGGTATGTCAGTAGACAACTGCATGATGGGATCGGACACGTGTCACTTTTTTTTTCTTGTTTTTATTTATACTAAACTATTTTCTGTTCTTTACAGGTTTTTTTAATTCAATTTGGTATTGGTACAAGGTACGCAGAAGCTCATTTTTGTCAAACTAAAATTTTTTTTTTTTTTTTTCCTTCTTTCGAAGAACTGTATTGACTTCGTTTTATAGTGCCGGTGTAAAAAGGGCCTGGTTAGATGAAACTACATTAACATTAGGGGGTAGAGTGGTGTATGTTATATTATCATTCTTGTGATGCACGTTGAAGTACAAATGAGCTAATTTGTTTTTTTTTGTTTAGTCAACAGTCAGATTTTGACACAATGGGACCATCTCCTTCTTCTACGGCTGAAGAGATTGATAGGTGTAGAGGAACATGTACAATCCCACGTATGGCTAAACGTGAATACAACAATATCAAGGGATTTAGAAATCAAAAGTGTATCCTTCTTTTCTTTCTTTTTTTTAAATGTCTTATCTTGCAATGCGTACCTTGTAGTTTTTACCTTGACACATCAAAGTATCGATGGAAGGCAAACATAATGATATTTTGAACCTTGTGAGCGATGACCATTGTCAAGTTAACGCAAAGCTGGGTAAGACTGACGATTCTAAGTCAACACGTGTGACTCTACTTGGATTCAGTGTTGGTAAGTACATCTTTGTAACTCTCCTTTCTTTTTTGTTTCTTTTTGTTTGATACGTGATTATTGTTCTTACTTGGTTTCATAAAGGTGATGAGAAGATATTGGTTGGATGTGATGATAAACATGCGTCTGTTGTTCAACTCAACGGCAAACCGTTGGCATCAAAACAAAAGTTTTCATCTTCTTCAGGATTCATTTCTCTCAATGAAGATGGTACAGTGACTGTTGCATTCCCATTGTACCAGTTCAAATTATCTATCGTTCAAGTTGGTACACCTTCATGTCATGTTGGGTTTAATATCAAACATTGGCATGGCGATCATGACTCTCCTCCACACGGTACGCATATTTGTCTATGAAGACTTAAAATGTCAACAACAACTGGTCATCTGTTTTTTCTGTTATTTTAAACCATTGTCTCAGGTCTTCTTGGATTGACAGTCCACGACATTGGTACAAGTATTCAATCAAAGATGGACGCACTTCTGAAAGATAATTTACATGATTTCCGTGTTTCTGGTATGTCTTGGATCCGTTTCGTTTCTCTTTTTTTTTTAACTCTGTTCTTAACCTCTTTTGTTTGTTAGACATGTTCTCATCTGACTTTAAACACAACCGATACAATGCAACATTGTCAAGTGCTTCTGATTTGAAAATGAATCAATACTTTGCAAAGAGAAGTGTTTTCATATCAGAGACCATCTAATTAAATAAATTACAATATTTTTCCAATACATCTTTGTTTGTTTTTAATCACGTGCCTATACCCCCCTTATTGTAATCACTCTTGCCGATTCTTTCAATACCGCTAATATACACCAACAAAACAGCAGGGGTCCAACTGTAGTTCCCATTTCTCCAATAAATGCCTCAACTGATGCTCCAACAACTTCACCAACAGTACTGTTAGCACATACAACAGCAATCCTGTCCAACCAACTAGTCACCAGCCTATGTGCATCTTTAGGATTCTTTATCGTCTGGGCCACAATCGCAATTGCAAGTGCAACAGATGTTCTGGTAGCTAGCATTACAGGTGTTGTTATTTTTTTTATGTACATCAAGCAGATTCATTTATATACACGCACTTGGTAAACTGCGATAGTACAAGGTGGTGCTTTTTTTAATTTACTTGATGGCTCATTTGAAGCAAACAACCCAGACTTCATAGTATCTGATAGTTCAACGGAGTATATATAGCCCCAGTTAGTAGTTATTCAATTGAACTAAACATAAATTCAACATCACAACCTTCACAATGATTGAAAATGAACCTAGGAATCTTTGACTTAATATTTACTTGTGTGATGGATAATGCTATTATTACAGGTACGTTTTCCTGCATCTAAGTTAGTTTATCGCCTCCTCTTTAATTTGATTTGTTAGGGTTATATCTAAAGTCGTCTGACTTACTTGTTGTGCCGGCAGATATTACCTTCAATACTACAACATTCTCGTACGCAAACGGGTGACTTCATTTCTGAATTTTTGTATGTGCCTATACCTCCTACCACGATAGCACCTACACTTCCTCCTACCACTCTTCCACCTACAACAATACCTCCTACCACACTATCTCCTACAATGCTGCCTCCTACCACGCTAGCTCCTACAACACTACCTCTTACCATGCTACTTGATATTGAAAACCACATAAATAAAATAGTGGTTACAATATGTAGTTTCTATTGGACCTTTTTATTCCTTCAGCTTTATGATGCATTGTTTTATGTATGGCAAAGGTGTATTAAAAATCAGGAGCAGAAATTGGCAAGTTATTTTATGGAGTTGATTCGATAGACTACATTGATGTTGTTTTCGACATTCTCCGTGTTCATGAAAGCTTGTTTCATGAGTGAGATTTTGTGCACTTTGACATGTGCTATGGTATTAGCTAACAACCAAGTTTTGTTCATTTGTGTGTTGTGAATTTCTTCATGTTATTGATGGAGTACTCTTCAAAATACCTCTTGGCTACAAGTATTGTTGCATGTGCTAATAAAGGGCAATAAGTGAAATTGATTATTTTGTTATATAAAATACAGTATCGAACTAAAGTACTACAACACTTACGCTTCGGACTGTACTCATCTTCAAAGGAAAATGGCTTTATTTCTTTTGATATCTTGTACTGTTTCTTCCAGTTTGTAACTTCTTTTTCTTTTATGGGTTGTATTGTTAGTTCCTTGAATAGCAACAAACACCAAGTTAGTACAAAAAGAAACAAGTTTACGTCATACGTCAAAAAAGCCAAATGTGACGATTGGTTCAATCCGAGGTTTTTTTGGTATTGGTTCCATGCTTTGAACAGGAAGTGTTTGGAGTTGCTCATGTGGTTGAACTGGTTCCTGGAACCAAGCGGATCGCTCCAATGGATTGTTTTCCTTTAAAACACAATTAACAAATGTGCCATTCAACAAGATATATTTTGATGCACTGTCCAGTCCAACAAAGCTATAAATGTCTTGTTTATATATATTGGTGGTAAAGTACCTTTGATATGTTCATATGGGCATTTGAAGGTGCAACAAGTTTGCTCAATGGGAAAGTCTTGAACCAAAGAGGTTTCCAATATTCGTTTTTAAAACAAACATTACGATAGTACTTGTTCACACTACCAAGTTGACATAGCCCATGTGCATCAAGATAATCCACAACATGGAGTCTTATCTCATATGGCATTTGTTCAAAAACCTGTAAAACAAAACAAATCAACAACCAACACCACAAGCAACAATTAAAAAAGTACTTACTGTAATCTTCAGTGATGAGTTGAAACATTTAAGCCAGAAACAAAAGTTGTATCTTCCGCCAGATGTTATACGCTTTTTTGAGGGTTCTCTATGTCCTGGATAAACAATGGCATAGCATGGTCTTTGTTCAACAATAACATCAGAGTCATTGTCTCTTGGGAAGACCAATTCACCACCTTAAACAGTCAACCAAATGAGTCAAAAAAAAAGTACTAGGTCAAAATCAAAAGTACCTGTACATCCTGTAAAAGTTCCCAAACATATATTTACTGTATAGTCACTGGATTCAACATCAAGATTATGCAAATTAGTATTACGTTCATTAAAATACCGAATCGAAGCATCAGTGCCTTGCAATACTTCATGTTCTGAAAGACCATATAGAGTATGAATAATTTTACTAACAATATCACCACACACGCTCTAGAATAAGATTAAGCAAATGTTGTTTGAAATACAATTGCCAAATGGTACACGTGTACATACCTTAATAAAGTTTGAGAATCCATATTCCTTCAAAACCAGTTCATTTGTGAGTGGCAGAAAAGATTTGTTAATATTTAAAGTTTCACAACTCTTCACATTGTTTTCCTATTATTTCGAAGGTATATATATCTTTGTCGTAGATTTCCATCATATCTCTTGTTGGATAAACACCAGACTTAATAGAATCAAACACAGGACATTGACTCACATTGGCGGCGAAAAAATTAAGTAAATCTGGGGATAGTGGCTTGTAGATATTTTTCATGACGTTAAACTCATCAATTGCTGTATTTTCAAAGGTAGGGTCTTTAAGTCTAAGTAATGGTACTTTATCACGTCTTGGAAGCTTATCACGTGTTCCTATTTTTAAGTGAGTGAGCAAACATCAAGAAGCAGTGTTGAAAGTTTGAAATAAAATCAGTACCTGTTGGTTCAAAAGTCAGCACAACGAGTTTGTTCTTATTGTTGTTGTTTGATACTGTAATAAGCTTATTCTTAAATCCAACAAATGAAGTCAGCTGCACTTGTCTCCATATCCAGAATATTTCGGTTTGAGAAGTAGAGCAACAACACAAGTCGCCACCAAAATATCCTGAAAATCTATAGCCAATAGCTTCCGCTTGCCTGAGGTAAAAGCTTAGATTAAGTACTGCTGCTGTTCTATTACGTACTGTGCTGTTAGGAATATGCATGCGTCTTGATGAACATGCCATGAGCTTAAGCAGTAGCCAATAGGTTTATTCCATGTTTTTTCGCACCTCTAGTAAGTTAGATATTGAACACTGAACATTGCAAAACCACGTAATACTACAACAAAAAAGTTACTTACGTGTTCTTCAATAAACGGATATCCATCTCGCTCAACTATGACTTCATCGACTGACCTCATTTTACGAATGCTTGTAAAAGGTAATTCGACTGTTTCTGAAACAGTGTTCCCATTCACAAACTTTCGTACTGACTTAGGAATTGTTGAAAAACAAAGTCAATCGTACCTGTAGTTGGTGTCCAAACGGACCTCTTATCCAACATATAGAATCAACACAATAGATCTCTCCACCGGCATATATATTTCTAGGAGGCGAATACATTAGGAAAATAAAGTTGGAGAGCAGGTAATGGAGGACGTGCAGATTAGAGGGTAAAAAGGAAAAAGTGTTCAAGTCGAAATACCAAATCTTTAATGTAGTCGATAAGATTAAGACATCATCAATGATGCCAGCACTTGTATAGAATAGAGTGCTGGCATCTTTGCCACGTGGGATCTATGTTAATATGTTAGTACGAAGCTATTTGTTAAAGATAGTACTTTAATGTCCTTGAAGTCGTATAATCTCAAATCGAGTACTTTTGGATTACTATTACTGCTAAAAACTAAAGCGTCATCGTTCCAAAAAACAGCCATAGTTACAGGGGACTCCAAGGTTTCTTTGGTATTGAGAACGTCTTTTCTCTTCCTTGGATCGAAGTTGTAGTTTGTAAAGACATGTACACGCCTAAAACGAACAAACGTCAATAAAAAAAAAATATCACGTGACATGGAAGGAAAATAAATCATACAAGGTCGAAATAACAGCCATAGATCCACCACTTGAAGAAAACACTATTTTAGTGTATTTCTCTTTGTTTGTTTTGTCTGGAATTGTTATGGTATTGATTGCTCTCCAATTATCATCTTTGGCATCAAAAATCGTTACAATAGATGATGTAGCATTGTCAACAGACTCTGAACTATTTGTTTTGTCTGACGTATTGTCGATAGATGTAGAATAAACCTTTTTGCCCTGAGTTACACAAGCAGCGTAGTTTTCGCAAAGACCTTGACCAGTAAGTACGTCTTAAAGTCATGTATAGAGCACCTATAGCATTGATGTTGTCATTTTCTGCTACTAATAGTTCTATTTGGCTAAACCTTCCTTCACGAAATGCCATCTGTTTTTTAACTGACTTCACTTGTACTCAGAGTTAAGTTGTTGTTTAAGTTATGAAGTGTTTGTGGAATGTTGTAATGTTTCTTTCACCAATACAATGCTAGTCAAAACACTTAGCATTGTACTACCATCGGTGTTGATGCTCAAGAGAAGAACGCAATAGCAGATTTAGACTTACTTAGAAAACAATACCATAGTCTACATTCACCATTAACACGTGTAAGTCTCTGGTTGACAGAAAGAACTTTGTTGATTTTCAAGAAATGACTATTTGGTTAGGAAGATACTGATGTTTTTATTGATGTGGGTTTAAACTGAAGATTTCAAGCGGTTGGATCATCAGTAGGACCATTTCTGCATCTACGAATGCATACACGTGTTCTTTGTCTACAAACTGCATTGCTAACCTCATCATTTTCAATGCAAGCACGTCCTCTACGGATACAACGACGAGCACAAGGGCCACTCATTGGATCGCCAGTTGGATCAGGATCATCTTGAGCCTTGTTTTGCGAAGTTAGAGGATAAACAATAGTTGGACTTCGTGTAATGTACCATGCTAATGACAATTAGAGCAAGTAAAGCGAGGGCAAGGAGAGTAAGGTATTGCATGTTGAGGAGTTGTTGTCTGATATTGAGTGTTTTCGTTATGACTGTTTTTTCTCGTACATAAGCACTGTATCACAACTTGCTTATCGGCCGAAGATTGCGGCCAATGTATTTCACTGCTTCGATCGAATCTGTTGTCGTCACGTTCGCTAAACATCGCTACACTGCTGTCGCTTCTTCCAACACAACATTGTTTTGTATGCGATGTCAGTACTGTAGCTAGCGCAAGTTAAGATGTGAACTATCAAAATGTTGCGTTGAACTAGCGGTGCTTTTACGTTGTCAATCAGGTATGTCTTTAAAAAAACACGATGTCAGCGACAACGTTAAAGTGTACTTTGATATTTCACAACTATTTTTCCGCAGCCCGCATGTTGTGAACACATTTTACTCAAACTAGCGCAAAAATGTTTCACTTGATGTTTTATTTTTAGAAGCTATAACCGACAAAGTTAAAAATGAAAATCAGCAACAAAAAGTAGCCCGTCTTACTGATTACACTGCTGTCTACTGATTTTGATTTAAAAAAGCTTGGTCACGTGTTTAAAAAAGACAGAAATGGGCAAGCACAGCCTTCAAACATACTTTTTTTTCTCTACAATTGATACTGCGAGTACTTATTCTCAAGCCACCAGGATTGTGATACGACAAATAAATTGAGTTTCTAGTACATCCAGCGCTACCATAATACAGTAGGCAGCTATTACTGCCAGTGCAGATTGGCCCAAATAACCATTACCAAACATCCAGAGTGGGCATTTAACGGATAACAAAAAACACAAGCTTCTGATATTTAGGCACGTAGGAGATCCATGCATGGCTACTTATATGCCTTTCAGAAGCACTGCAAGCGAGTTAAACAAGTAAACATGCTAAGGTTCAAAGGTGACCTGATAATCGCAATGGAAATGATGACAGTTTTTGAAGATATTTCTTTTAGCTCCAAATAGGCGACTTTAAGCATTAGGAACTGAATTGTGACAAAAACACTGAAATGAACTAACTTATGGCACAAGATATAGTCAAATCAAGGTGTTATCGCATATCACCAGCTAGATATTGACCTAGCACCAGAAGTTGTACTTTGTGGAGGTCAGAAGACAGCACCGAGGTTTAATAAAGTTGAAACTAATCTTTGTTTCGTTGTATCATCAGTTGTATGGAAGCCAAATGTGATTGAAGTAGTTTGTTGATAAACCCAATTTAATAAACCTGAGTTGTCAAGGTCTTTGCGCAATCTACGGTGCTAGTGTCACACGACAACAAAGAACAACACCACATCTCTCAAAAGGTTTACATCATCAACTTTAACGAGTACTCTTTCGATTATGAGGAATTTATCATACTAGAATGAACAAAAATTTGTTGGTATCTAACACAACAGCAAATACCAAAGCGCAACTGTCACTCATGAGCAATTCAATCAATGACACATTACGATAGAAAAAGTTTTTTAATGTAATGTAATTTGTACAAGAGATCAATCCAATATGGGATGGTCTCCTGCTACGTTGATCCAGTAGTTGCAGCCGAGTGAGATGGACTCTCCCCTTCAATATGGTAGTGTTGGACCAATCTAATGCTTTTAAAACACTCAAAATACTTCGTCAATTTCTGCTTCTGAAGGCTAGTTGGTTATAGGCGGTTAAAATGTGCTCAATAGTTGGCACATTTAAAATCTAAGCGATTTTTTGGACAAGAACTGCAGTCAACTTAATTCAAATTGTGTTTAATGTGTTACTTAATTTAGACTGGCACTGTGATCACGTTGTATCAAAATGAACAAAAACAGCGCATTCTTTGATGAGATACCTGTTGAAGTCATTGTTCATATTCTACAGTTTGTTTCTATTGTATCTATGCATTCTGTTGTACATACCTCTAAATTACTTTCAAATATTGCAAAACAGCACATGGGATACGCTAACAGGAGAAAAATAGTAATAGAGGAGGGAAACATGCTCAAAAAGTTATTTAAGACATCGCCTCGTCTCATCAAAGAAAACACGATTACTATCAAGTTCCGTATTAAACAAAAGCATTTGAAGTACCTACAAGGAGCGTATGCCCTTGAAATACGTACAGAATTTGGTACAATTAACTTTACTGACTTTAAAGTTGCTGATGGGATAGACTTTCAATATTGTGATTCTGTTTCTAATAAACACCTTAAACAGCTCTCTGGGATTAGAAGAATAAATCTAAGCAGTGATGGTAGAATGATAAGCTCGGGCTGTACTTCTTACCCTCGTAATTGGCGTTCAGGTGTTACAGATAAAGGAGTTAAAGCATTGGCTGGTGTTCATACAATAAACCTTTCTGATTTATTCAGTACAAGAATTACAGATAAAAGTATTAAAGCATTGGCTGGAGTTCATACTATTGGTTTACGTGGTACAAGAGTTACAGATGAAGGTGTTAAAGCATTGGCTGGAGTACACACTATTGATTTAAGTATTACAAGTGTTACAGATGAAGGTGTTAAACCATTGGCTGGAGTTCATACAATAAACTTGAGGTGTTGTTTCAAAGTTACAGATAAGGGTGTTAAAGCATTAGCTGGAGTTCATACTATTGACTTACATAGTACAAGAGTTACAGATGAAGGTGTTAAAGCATTGGCAGGTGTTCATTGCATTGATTTACGCAGCACAAATGTTACCGATGATGGTATAAAAGCACTAGTGGGCGTGCACACAATTATTCTTACTTACACAAACGTTACTGACGTGGGCGTAAGATTGCTGGGTAATGCTGTATCTAGTGGTGATCACATGTTAATAAGATTTTAAATTGGCTGAGTTATTATAATGAATGAAGATGTGACATTGCAAGCGTTATAAAATCCTTTTTCTTTTTGTAAAAATTCTTTTTGTTTTTCCTATTTCTTTCAACAACATTACATATCACACGAGTTTCTAAATGTAGAATAAATCCGCTTGTGTGCCTACACTAGAGCTACCAAAGACTGACCGTCTTTCCTCCCAGAGCGCCCTTGATTGTCAACGTCAGTCCAACCGAACTATTATGCAATGACAAGGCGAATGTGCAGATATGTTGTTTTGTCGCATATAGTACAAGTTAACATATAACAAGTGATAGTTGAAGGTGTAATGGTAACGTGATAATGTTTTAATCTACAACAAAATACCCAATTTTGGTGGTTGTACAATAATGGAGAAGCAAGCTCTTGTGTACAAGGCAGCTGGATGAAAACCATACATACGTTTTTTCTGTAAAGATTGGGTGAATGGTCACGTGATTGTCTTTAAGCTATTTATTTGAAATAGAGTGCAGAACCTCTCGTGTTTATATATTGTCAACACTTAACATTAGTTTATCGTAGTGGTAGTAGAGTGACTCAGTGCGAGTCTTTATTTTAGCTTGATTTAGGCAAAGCTGGTACAAAGAAATTTCTCTGTATTTTTGATCAGTTAGGCTCAATAACACAACAAGGGAAGCACCTTATGGAATACGGCAAAGATTACACTAGAAAGGGGGACACCCTTGAGCTTGATTTTAAAGAGAGTAAGTGGTGTACTAACATAAAAAACCTCAAGACATTCACGTGTTTACCCGATACGTTAAAAAAAGGACATAACTTAGTTTTAGATCCTGACAATTATCCTGACATATTGTCTACGTGTTCCTTCAAAGACCAAGAGGGATGGCACGTGAAATTAAACGAACCTAGACAAATAAAGTACTTTGAGGTAACAAATAAGACTCAAATGTACGCTGTCAGGCTTACTATGCGTAGGTAACGGTCTTGGGTCTTTCAGGCGGAGCATTGCGAATGGCAATGGGTTTAATAGATGGGAAAGGGTATTTCATGGAAGATGACGGTGTTGTAGGTTAGTTAGAATCACGTGCCTTTTACCTCAACTCCATTTTACACCAAAAAAACCCATTAAAGTGTTTTAGCTTGGTACAGCAAAGACGGACGCCTCTTTGAAGGCTATGAAAACCGTGTTATATCTAAGCCTTGGGGTTATCATGGAACAACAGTTGGTATGGGTATGGACAGTGTCACAGGAAAAGTGAGTAATGCTTCTCGTTAATATGATGTTTCTTGCGTTTCCATACTAATTCTGTGGTTTTGTAAATAGGTGTTCGTCACTATAGATGGCGCTTTTCTAGGATTTCAGAGCACGTTGGGAGCGAAGGTACCTAACTTCTATCCGGTCATTGGTATCGAAGCATCTACGGGTTCGTTTAAAGTCAGTTTCACGCCTCCTTTTGTTTATAGCTTGGAGAATGTTCCATCCTTGTTGGAAGTAGAGGTATAGTCTTTTTCGTATAAGTGGCTGTTTCTAATTAAAACCTTAGAGTTCGAATATCAAGCATAGGTATGTTATAATATGGTGTTTTGTTTGACGAACGATAGAGTTGCTATGTCAGGATGCATGGCTAGAAGAAAGATGAGTGTTCCAACCTTAGTTTCTCAGCTAAACAATATTAAACTAAAAGCAATTGCTGCTGGCAGGTCATCTTGCTACGTGTTAACAAGTAATACATACTATCCCATGTGCTTATTAACGTATTGATAGCAACTGGTCAAGTTTACTCATGGGGATCCAACTTCGACGGACAGTAAGTTTTGCAGACAATCGATCTTACAAACTGTTTTTGTTTAGACTTGGCATTGGTGTACAGGGCGATAAGTTCCCTGAGCCAAATAGAATAATGTTCCATGATCAAATTAAGCTAATAGGCGCAGGTGCAGTATGCGCTGCTGCAGTGACACATGACGATCAGCTATTTTGTTGGGGACAGGTAGACCAACTACAAAGTTTCAATCTGCTAAACACGTGTTTGTAGTACAAGTCAAGCGAAAAACACTACTCCCCAGTAAAGCAAGAGATTGATAACATTGTGATATCTATGGTTGATTGTGGTAGAGAACAGACTATTGTACTGAGCAATAAAGGCGAGATATACGAACAAAGAAGCTCGTTTAAGAAGTACGTAAATAGAACAAAAAAATGCTGACTGCAACTTTTTTTCAATTTAAGGATCAACCATGATTTTGGAAAGATAAAAAGTATAGCAGTAGGCGTACGTACACTTAACTTATTAAATGCCGAAACCTAAAGTAGTTTACTTTTAGGCAAAAGCTGTGTTCGCTCTTTCAGGTAAAAATCCGATTTCTGATTTTCTGATATTTTTCTTAAATCACTATTAACTTACTACAAGATGAGGGAGATATCCTTCGTGTGAATAATGATAACACCGTTGTTACCTTTTCAGAAGGAAATCATTTCATCCACATAAGATACCGTCTCATGTGTTGTACTGCAGTAACAGGTAAAGGACCTCGAAACTGATAAGCTTTTGTATTGATTACAGATTATTAGAAAGCGGTGATGTGTACCATTGGATAGGAGAAAAGAGTGATATTAATGAGCCTTTAAAGATCATAAAGGAACCTATTATTAGCAAACAAAAGGAAGGAAAACCAAAAATTGTTAAAGCCACTCCATGTGGAAGAATATATCACCATTTCGTAGCAGCAATTGATGGTACGTTGTTATCAAAGGGCACTGTTTTCTTACCTTTTTTTTAGAGTGTGGTGGCCTTTATATGAACGGCAAAGATCTGAACGGAATGCTTGGTCTAGGAGACAGTATTCATGATACTAAAGAGGAGTTCATACGACTACCACACTTTGATGACTTTGAGTATTCAGATGTTCAAATAGGGTACGTTTGGAACAATTGGTGTTTTTCATCACGTGTGAAGAATTTTGACTCTTGGTTTCTTGCTTTAGGTATAGTTTTACGTTATTCCTGTCAAAGGAACCTGAACATAGACCTTGGGGGTTCTCACCTGAGTTTGTAAATGTTGGTCATGGATGGCAGCCTAGGGGATACGGGAGAAATCCGTATTCGATTTACTGTCTTGATGGTACAAAGATTGGTTACTGGTCTAACATGGAACATCGTGAGTTTATGAATTACTGGAAGTATGTAAAGTGGTTATATTCTTTCTTTATGTAGTGGTTAAGAGTCTCTTGACTTGAGTCACTTAACACTACAACTAATTCGTTTCCTAATTCTTTTAGTAATCATTTAAATGGTGCTTCTTTTGATATTGACAAAGTGTATGCCATACAAAGTAAGGATCTAGAAATGCAGTTTCAATCACAATACAATACACTCCAAAACAAATGGGTAAGAAAGAACCTACTCATGTAGAGTCACCACACCGCTCACACGTGTGTTTTCTTAGGACAAAGCTCCATGGCTTTTCAAAAGGTAACACAGCAACAAAACACAGCATTATAAAGAAATGTAATAACTTGAACTAATAAGGGACCACTGGAAAAAATTAGAAAATGTGAAGAAACGCAACAATGTTTTGGACTCGTTCAAGGCATCAATGGCAAAATATCCATTCAACAAGAACAGAAAGGTAACACTCACTATTAACAAACAAAATAGGTACCTAACACAATATACTAGATGTCCCTGTACCTCGGTGTTCATGGTACATCAGCTGGAGCTGTTGACAGTATCTGTCAGTCTGGATTCGCTTCACTTGCTACAGTTGATGCTGGTTGGTATGGACGAGGTAAGGAGCCAGTGTAATAATGTTTGTTGACTTATGTTGTGCTTTTGTTTAAGGCATGTACTTTACTGATAATGCTGAATACGCTGCAAAGTACTCTACTGATAAAGTTAAGATTTTCGTTGTAAGTTATATTATACCTGGAAACATGTATCCTGTAATTGAAGAACCTCATGGATCAAGCTCATTAAAAGGGATGCCAGGTGAGCGTTTTGAACATTTAGTTAAATCGCATTTTGTTGTATTAATTGTTTATTGATTTACTCATTGTTTTATTCAAGGAATCTCTGGTTATCAGTCCCATTGTGTCGAAGTAGGCCGCAAAGGAACAATATATCAAGGTAGAGGACCAAAGTTCACAGAGTTAGTTGTATTTCAGGTATGAAACAAATAGCACGTGCTAAGCATTGCCTCCTCAAAAAGTTCAATGATTTTTTGCTAGGAAGCTCAGATTGTACCGAAATACCTTGTGTATGCAAGAAAAGCGAAAAGAGGCAAAACCAAACCTACGGACGACAAATCGAAGAAAGCGACTAGAAAGAGCAAAACAGATGCCAAGAAAAAAATTGAAGAAAAAAGTTCTTCCCAAGAAAGTGATGATGATGAATTTAGTGACGATGACGATGATATGCTTGCACAAAGACAAATGTGGGCAACACCTTCCGTACACTCAGTACACCCAAGAAGCGACTGAGCTCATAGTATCAAAACGTTTCACAAGAATCCACCAAAAGGTTAATGAAGAAGAAAGAAATAATGTGTAATTTTGTATAGTCTCTTACAATAAACCACTTCTCATTAGCACTATACTTTCTTTTATGCATCTTTTTAGTTTTACAGAGGGGTTCTCCGTTGAAACTCACGATAATTCATATTGGGATCAAAGCTTTTTGGAAGGAACGAAAACATTGGTAATGAGACTTCTGTTGATCTTGCACATGTTCACAAGGCAACTGGTTTTGGACCTAGTACTCGGAGAGGCTTGTATGATACTCGTTGTTTGGAAGGTTTATGATTACACAAATGACAGGTGGTTCTCGTGTTTTGTTTGCTAGAGAGGAACTTGCTGATGACAACAAGATTTTACATAATTATTTAACATAGGGTACACTACCTTTCGTTTTAAGAGTGTTTTATCCATCTTGAACTAGTAGTGTTGTCATCAGTATTAACATTACATAACCGCCTTGATTGTTTATGCTGATTTTATTTGTCTATACAGTAATACTACCAACGTACACCATTACCCGAAAGAACCCGATCTAGCCAGGAGCCCCAGGCAGGAATAGAACCTGATTGATTGTATGAAGATAAAATTAGGATGGTAGTGAAGTGCAAGCACCCCATTCCGCTACTGCTCAAACACGTGGTGTACATTAGAAAAAATAGCAACCTACAATGTTAGCTACCAGAACACCAGTTACAATGCTTTCAATTGCTATAGTGGCTCCAGATTATAAAGAATCTTTTGGATGAGTAAGCCTTGTAGTGCTTTAGCTGATGTTGTATTTAAACTTTATAAAACCATAAAAACTTGCATTGTCATCCAAAATCTTATTTTTTTTTATTGTTACAGTATCCACGCCTATGCAAGCTCATTTGTAAATTCCATCCGACTATGCTTTTATCTAGAAGCATTTTCTTCTCTGTATAAGTCTATACCCAGGTCTTACTAGTCCTTCATCTTGTTTCTGAAAACGAAGCTTTCTTTCCTCAATTGAACAAAGTTTCTTGCGTAGTATTCTCTTGTAGTCGACTTTGTCTGAATCTTCGCTTACGCTGTACTTTCCGTACCTATTGCTGTATATTGTGCCCCAGAACCTGTTATCTTGTAGTTCGAAGGAGAATTGTTTGTTTGTACACAAAAGAGACCCTACGGAACTCCAACACCTCTCATTACAAAGAATAATCTTGTGTAGTATCTCCAACGGAAGAGTGGCCAAGGACATGATGAGCTTATGAATTTGTTGACTAAAAAAGAAGTTTCTGGATATTTCGTCAAAAAAAGCTAAAAATACCACGAACAGAATTTGTGTTGCTGATAAGACTTCCCTTTTCTTACGTGAACCGAATATTAACTGAGCAACCCAATAGTGAACGCTAATTTATTGAGCAACCTTGTAGATCCTTAGTGTCACGTGCAATATATTGTTTGGTCAGTTGTGATTGCTCAAGTTTGAACTATCAAGGAGTCATGGTATTACAAAATTACGTAAACATTGGAAGCAAAGCCTTTATTAAGTGTGTTGTTTACACTATCAGAGATCTCACTTTTGTTCTAGCAGAACCTAACCCAAGATTTTAAGTCCAATCTCTTTTTAAGACCTCTAAATAGATAAAATGTTAGAATTGCAAAACAAAGTAACACGTGAAGTAAATGGAAGCTACGTACGAATGACCAAAAGAAGCAGCATGATTACAAATTGAGCTGACAGTCCCGCTGTATTCAATTTGAAATACAGCCTTGTTACGGTTAATAAAAGGAGCGTATGACCCGCATTCATTGTATTGTTTGCATTGTTCATTAACAACAAAGTCGTAGTAGTTCACTAAGTTTGGAACTTGTTCAACACTGTTTTTGAGCCCAATAGCCAAGTCAAGCTTATGCGCTTCATTAGCCATCCATCTGTTGTAAGCTAGTTGGTGCGACTTTCTCAAAGGAAACCCTGTAATAGCTTAGACTGATATTAAAAACATGAGAGTGTACGCACCACTTGGGTTGGTGTAAGCGTCAACGTTATCTGGATCAACAGCGTCACAGCGTTTGTTCTTTGCAAGTCTAAGTCTAGCTCGCATTATAGGGGCAAGGGTAGAGATCTTAGGTGACGGTAAGACAAAAAAAAATGAAGTGTGTACCTTTCTAATGTCAAGCCATCTCTCACCAGGCCAACCACTTAACGGACTTCCCAAGACACTTGATGGAAACCTTCCAGCGTCGCTTCTCCAGTTTTCATAAGATCCAGCACTAAAGTAACATACTACTTTACGACCAGCGTTATGAAGGCTATCAATGACAGACTGAGGTGTATCGAAGAGGTCAATGTCATACATATCAACTAGCGGAAAATTATTAGTCCGCTACTTACCAAAATCAAGGAAAGACAAGATACAAAAGTGTTCACTTACCGTTGTACGAAGTAACGATGTTACCTTGAAGCTGTATTTGCCATGTCATTCCAGCAGGGAATGATGTACGGCTAAGCGAAAAAAAATCGGTTTACATCACGTTGTTCTAAAGGATAACCGTACCATAAAGCAAAGGCAGTAAGACACGTGAGTAAGATAAAAAGCTTCATACTCTATAAAATCATTTAGGTACTGTATGTGACGTGGTATTGTATCATTATACATGACGTACTTTATAGAGAGATACAGGAGTGATGTCTTGTTTGTTGTGTAAAGCGATAAAATGGTTGCTTTTGGTAGACGAAAATTGGTCTACTTTTCATGCTAGCGCATGTGACGCTAGCGATGCAATGGTCTTGTGATACAGGTGAGAGGTTTCTACTTTCAGCAGTGTTCGAGATGTGTCGCTATAAACCCCAAAAGCGTATTAACACTCACTGTCGGAGCGCGGTGGAATCTTGTACGACAGATGTTCCTATTGCAAATATAAGCGTCTACTATTGATATGGAAACATATACCGCACTGGTATAAAATGTTCATCGTACTCGGAGCTATTATTGTACCGCAGCAATACTCATTGATACAAGGCCGGTTTCCATATTCTGACGAAATACATCCACTTTCAAACCGATAAGCGAACTTGCAATAGATATTCTACAGTACATACTGTGTCGAATCGCAACACGTGATAGTGCTGATATCCAGTAGAGTTTTTAAGCAGAAAACAAGCTTAGTTATGTATACTGCAGGATTATAGTCAGTAACACGCAAACAACCCTTTACAGTAACCCTGTGAGAGTATGCGCTTAACTGTAGTTGGAGTATAAGTTAGATAATCGCATCAAATAGTTTCTCTTGGAAAAAAACGAGGCACGTCTTCTAAACCTCGCGGTTTTAAAGTTCTACGCGTAATAATCATAATTAAGACTAAATATCAACCAGTTGAAATAATTCCCACGTGACCCCAAAAAGACAACGTGGCAAAACGAAACAAAACCCCAGAAAATATACAACATAACAACCTTGAAGCTTCCAACCCTATTTTTTGACATTTGAAATGATTACATCACGTGCTTACGCTCGTTCTCTCAGTATACTTATCGTATTTGTTTGTATACTTACTGTTGTTCGAACACAAACTACACCAACAGCACCAACACCACCACCAACACCACCACCAACAACACCACCACCAACAACGCCACCAACACTACCACCGCCACAGCCAGATAACTTTTGTAAAAACCACCAAACAGCACCTGTACCCTGCAGTAGTTTGGGTTTACACGACACAAGTACGTGCTAACCCTCATTCTTCAAGAAATAATTTCCAGTTCAAATCGTTCAAATTCTCTACTTTTTTTTTTACCCCACGTGTTGAAACTGCTCATTTTGTAAGCGAAATGAACCTTCAGCTCATCCTGTGGAAAGAAAAAAAGTAGGATTTGTACGAAGTACTTCTTTTTTTCCCTCCACCCTACAGAAACCGCCTTGAATTTTATATAGCTTATAAAAGCAGTACTTGCAAGGGTAGATGGGGGAAAAACAAATTGAACGATTCGAACTGTAATGTTAACCATCTTCATCTTCTAACTTGTTTTGCTGTAGCTGATGATAATAGCGAAACCCCAGGGGTTTCATATTATTGGTATACGGATCCATTAAAAGATGAGACTGTGTACATTCCTTCTACACAGAAAGATACTTTAACAGTCTCTGATGACTCAGTTACTTATTTCCACTTGGATTTTGGTACGAATATATTATGGTTTTAAGTGTACATACAACTAAAGGAACGTACACCCAGACTATGGTGGGGATTTTCTTCTACTAGAAGCTCAAGTCGCAGGGCTTAATAAGGTGGATACAACGATTGTGTCAAACGGAGCTGCGTTAATCAAGTACGTTTGGGCTGCACTTTAGTTTACATATCATATTTTTTGTCTTTATCCTTTTGCGTCACGTGACGTGTTTGTTAAACATACCCTTTTGGTCAGATTGTTTTTGTATTAGTTTTGAGTGGTCAATTCTTAGTTACAAACTAGAAAAACAGATGATAAACACTTCGTATTTTTCATAGCTCAAAGAGAAACAGAAGTATCAGTAAAATGGACACATTGTTGTGTATACCCCAAGCCCACACATAAGAAAGTTATACCTTCTACACACTTGTTATGCTCTTTGGCAGGGAATGTACAAGAAGAAGTTAACATTACCACTGAGTTTTGCGATGAGGAGTAAGAAAAACAACTTGTTAAAACAACACTAATCAAACACAACTCATAGACACGACTGCGATGAAGATCAAGAAATTGTAAAAACCCTTGAAGCTATTTCGTATGCAGAGATATACGGCAAAAAAGAGTGCAGCGCAATGACTGCGTACTGCTCATATGAATGTGAAAGTGCGTTTTACTTTATATTTTACAACCTACTAAAGTTTGTAGATACACCAACTGCAGCCCCCACTGCCGCCATCACCTCCGCTCCCACCAACAGTACTACCATAGCTCCCAGTACCCCTCCTCCCACAGACGCTGTTCCCACAGACGCTGTTCCCACAACCGCCGCACCATCAGAGGCAGTTGCAGTTCAACCATCAACAACGGTACGTATCGAAGGCCAAAAAAGCGTAATCCAACACTCAAAATGTGTGTATCATTATTTGCCCTGAAATTCCGCGGAGGTGATGCCCTTAAACTAGTTAATTAACAAACATTTTTCCAATTTGAAACATATTTTTGGCATCAGGCATCTTTTGTTGTTTCACGTGGCCGCATCATGTTTTTCCTAGTTATAACTTTTTATCTTCTTTTGGATCTTTTTTTTTTTGGATTTTTTTTTTCTGTTGTTGTTGAAACTATTTTGTTTAGAATCCTGTTATAAGTACAACTGTTGGAGCAGTTTTAATGTTAATTATACTCGCTGTTGGACTACTTGTTTTGGCGTATATTAACCGACATACTTGGTTGAAGTGTATTTTTTCTGAAAACAAAAGACCTAATCAGGTTGACCGTATTTTTGATCCTAGCAGAGGAGAGCGTCATGAAATGGAATCTTTAAGAGATTGAACGGATAAAAGAAAGTATAAAAATAGAAAGATATGACATATTCCGTCATCCCTACACGTTGGAGTGACATGTCGAATAAACAATTGTTTCAATATTTTTTGGAGTAAAAACCCCTTTGTGTACAGCACCTTTTGTGTTTGGAGACCTAGAACCAACGCTCACATCGAAATAACGACACCATCAAGCCCTATTAGTACTGTACGCTGTCTAACGACTCCGCAAAGACTGTGTTTGACAAAAAAAAATATTGTGAGACTTTTCGAAATATCAGATAGTTGTTACGGAACAAACCATACCGTCTTTATCCTGGTTTGGTTTTATTTCTCCATCAAGCGGTTACTAGTAAATAACAAGCGTTATGATATACTATAATATAATAGCGCTAGCAACACTTTCTATCTTAATATTCTGTTCGCAAGGACAAACGATTGAAAGAGCCACTATTAAAATAGGTACGTTGGACTAGTATTATTTAGGGTCTGGTTATAGGACTGGACTTGTCTTTTTTAAAAGTTGTTAATTGCTAATCACGTGATCAACCAAATCGGTTATTTTATTTACCATTATACTAGGATTAACACTGAGTGGTGTTTCAACAGAGTTAGATTCGGAATACAGGTAGGCTTAAAAAAAAAAAAGTTCAAAGTTCTTTTTTGTTCAATGTCGACCTTATTATCATATTAGGGATGGTCTTTCGTTTGCTGAGGAATGGATAAGAGAAAACCCTATTAAGGTGAGTTAATACAATCAATTAATTATCTATTTTGGCCGAAGATTAAAAAAAATACAACACCGGCTTTAAAAATTATCCGTCCACGTTTTTTTTCTTTTCGTCTATAAAAATTCACTGCGTTCACATTATTGCTTTGTGTGACTGCATCCACTATGGAAAGAAAACCGTCATAATTAAACTACCACGTGTATATATGCACTACCATGTATCTAAGTCGGATAGTATGAAAATACCACGTGATTTTTTTTTTTTTTTTTTGGGTTTTTTTTCGTTGTACCTCCGAGCCAAGTATATTAATGTCAGTAAAATTTAAAGTCGCAAAGTAATTTCCTATGACTAAGTGCTTCATAAATTGCAGTAATTTATTTTGAGGTTGACTTTAATTAACGTCCGCCGTTAACATAATTTTTCTCCCAAGTCTGTATTTTGTAAATACAACCCTTTACATCAAAGTCGCGTATCAGATATTTTTGCCGACATATTTATTATGGCCATGAGTATATCTCTTGTGACTTTATTTAACTGTTTAACTTATTAATAATGCGCTAGTTGAACTTCATCACGAATATTACAAAATGGCCTGACACCCCGTTGTATGACTTAGATATTCGTTTTGAAATTAGAGAGGACATGGACAAAACTACTGAGGTAGAACAAATATACCAGTCCTTTATGGACGATGCGACTATATCATTCATATGGGCTCCTATTGGATTAGATACAGCGAGAAGAGCAGCAGAAGTAGCGCTAGAAAACCATTGGGCTTTGTGTACGCTATTATTAATCTTTCATTTTAACAATCCATAAAATTTTCATTCGCTTGCCGTAAAAACCTTCTACACGCATGGTCGGGTATTTTGGTGGTCTCTAATTACAAAGTAGTATTATTTTTATAACAAATCCGACTTTCTGCCCATTTTCTATTCAATTAACGAACCTAGAAGGAAAGAAAATATTTTTTGTAGTTCTTCAATTACAAAAATACTTTTTCACTAACTTTTTGCCATTATCAGTTAGCTATGCCAATAAAGATCCTTATATAAACACTTTTAACCGCAGATTACTACCATTGTCAATATCTGAAGCCAACCTTTACAAGTAAGTAGAAAACCCTTTTTTTAATTTTTTTCTGAAAAAAAAATCACGTGACAAAACGACTACAGTTAAATATGCTTCATACCAGCCTAAAAAAATGATACGCTATCCTTACGATAAAATTGGACGCTTTTAAATCGAATATGGATCTTTTTTTTTTTAGAACCTTTCTTTTATTTTTCTTGGTCTTGTTGTATTATCACGTGATAAAAAACTTGATTGATTTTTAATATTATTTTTCTAGGAGAGTTTTGGCTCCATTAAGGGTTGCTGGCGCTCATAATGTGACTATTATATTAAGTTCTGAACAAATACATAGTAAAGACCCTGGACCTATGAAATGCGCTCATCCTTTATTTCTTGAAGCTATTGAGTTGAATTTTCTTAAGTTCAACAATTCTTTTCTAGAAAGTACACCAAGATCACCTGGTAGGCCCTTTTTTAAGCGATCTTATTATCTGTTATTCTAAATAATACTAGATGAGAGTATTTCTTCAGAATGGGAGGAAGAAATGTACCCTAAACTCCTTGATATGATGGAAAGAGATCCAGACATTTGGATTTTTTGCGATGGTGACCCTGCCGCTGAAAATTGGTATATAAGAAAAATGAGAGAAGCTGGGTATACTCCTAGAGCTTTTGTTGGATTGAAACAAAGTATGGATGACTATGATGAGGATACAATAGATTACAGAAGCGCCATTGCTCTGGTAAGGGTTTTTTCAATTTTTTTTTTCTTTATTAATGTATCTTATTGATTTTGCTGTTAGTTCGCTTCTGATGTAGATTACCCACCTGACTCGTTTAACACTACAATGAAGGATTACAACAAAGACTTTTACGCGAGATTTGGAAGGAATATGTCTGAGCCAAGTATAGACGCTTTAATCGGAGCTCAATTCTTTAAATATGCACTTGAGCGAATAGACGCTGGTGAAGTCTACGCCCATGTACTTTCAAAATATTCTCTTAAAATACTCATTTAACTCAATAGATCAATAATAATACTCGTATGGGCTTAATTAAGCAAGGGACCTTACCTAGTGACTCTATGAGCTGTTCAAAAGATGCGGTAATTTACTTTTTTTTTTTTGAAAGTTTTTTCATCTGTTCAAAGATTACTCTGGTGCTAACTATTTTTTGTGTTTAGGCAGTAAATGATGGAGGTTTTTTGAAGCTTCAAGATGAAATATTTATTTCAGGTCTTCAGCATCGGATTGAAACATTAATTGGTCGTATATCTTGGAACGCTCAAGGAGAACAACAAATAGAAACATTTATGAGCCAATACTTTCGTGGAAAATTCCATGCTGTCGCTCCTGAGGAGTTACAAACAGGAAATATTTCATTGGTATATCCAATGCCTACGTGGGACGAAAGAATTTTCAATCCTACTTTTGGTAAGTGATAGAACTTGTAATTTTCTTTTTTTTTTTTGCCGTTTGAACACTGACAAGTTTTTTCCTCTTGTGTACAGGTCACTGGACAGAGATATTTATAACAGTTCTTTCCGCGGTTTTCATAGTTGCTAGCGTATTCTGGGCAATATTTATGTACAGTACTTTTGCGTTCTGTAACAACCACGTCTCAAAGATGTGGAGTGTTTTTAAGGTACCTTAAAAAATATCTCTTAACAATTTTTTTGTTTCTTTCACTTCCCTACTCAACTCCCTTTTGTACAATTAAAATCAACGCCTTGAAAAGGAGATCAATATCTCCAAGATATAGAGGTGTTGGTTTGTTTTGACGTTTGTCTTTTACGGTTTCGTGGACGGACAATTTTTTTTTAAAAAGTGTGAACTTGAATCACATACTTAGTTCTTTGTTGCTATAGGCGGCTTCACCTGCTTTTATGACACTCATACTGATTGGAAGCATTATTTTATATTGTAGTGTCTTTACTTTCTTACCTAACGTTGTCACACGAGCTACTTGTATCGCCAGAGCGTGGGTTCTTGATTTGGGATTTATTCTACTTTTCGGGTACGCATTAAAAACAAACCACGTGACAACACTTCTCTTGTTTCCCTCGTTGATCGTAATACAATGATCGGATAAACCTAAGACTAACTAGCGACATCTGGAGTGTCGCTAGCTTGTTCTTAGACGGTATCGTTTACGAAGTATTGTGGGAGGTGTGCCTCCCTAAGCAATAATTTTTTTGTCAGTTGCCACATTTTTCTTTTCACTAAAGACTGTCTTTTGTTTCGTTTATTTACTTGACTTGTACTTATGTTCCTTTTAGGCCTTTTTTCGCAAAGGTAACTTACATAAAAATAATTATGATGTCTTCGCAGTAGTTGCTACATATTAAATTATTTTCGTTTTTTCCAGCAACACTTTGACTTATAAAATTAGACACTCCGTATTGAAAGGCTTTGGAAGACAATGACAACTGAGATTATCCAAATTTCTAATCTTCAAGTGCTTTCATGGGTTTTGGTATTAGTTGGAGTACATGTTACAACTCTCATTGTTATGGTACGCCCTCTCTTTGCGCAAAGAAAACCAACAGCAAAAAAAGCTACTTTTGATTATTTTCAAAGTCTGCAGGTTTCACAACCACAAACACGTGTTATATTTATCCTCCCTTTTTATTTTGACAAAGCCTGCTATGTACTTCCCGCTTTAATAGGGTAAAAGGCAGTAATCCAACTACAGAAATCACAACAAATTATTTTAGTTCACACGATTGATTTTTTATAACTTTCTGTTTAGACTATAGCAGGCAATCCACGTGTCGAGCTTGTAGAGGCAGATATACATAAAGTTGTGAACAATTACTATGAGTGCAGATACAATACACTATATACAGTACTTTCTTATTGTATCGTTGTAGTAAACGTGCGTTACTTTTCTTACAACTTTGTTTGTCTTTTTTTTAGAAACACCCAACACTTTCTCCACTCGAACACTATTCAACGTAATGTGCTATTAAATACCCACATCGATTTACTGTGAATATTGTTTGACAAAAAAAACACTTATTTTTGCCTAACGTGTAACACAAAAGCGTTGTATTTGGTGAAAGAAGACTTAATCGATTTATTTGTCAACTTAACAACATTCTTTACGCTGTATTGAATTTTATGCTGATTACTTTACTTTTTTTAGGGACTTTTACTACTCATTGGTGCTGTCATAGCTTTCCGAGTAAGAAATATTCCTATCAAGAGATACAATGAATCGAAGATTATTTTCTTCTCTGTTTATAATGTCATTTTCTTCTCTATAATTACATTGGGTTTATTCACTCCTGAAATGGATAGATTCATTAAATTCTTTCTCACTATGCTCTTTGTAATGTTAGGCGCAGGTACGTTTACGAAACAATAGCACAAAGCTGTTTTGCGTTCCATAAAAAAACAGCTTTGTTCACACCATCTAGTTTTTTCTTGTACTAAAACTTTATCTAGCACTCACTGTCAACACATTATTTATCGTCAAATTACACCCTCTTTCAAGACAACCAACAACCACTACCGGTACCACGTCAAGCGCAAAGTCAGGAACCGGAATCGCGACAGGTATGACCTCAGCAAAGATTCCAAACAAAAAAAGATCCAACGCTTTTTGACTACTTTCTTTTTGGCCTTTTCCCTTTTATGGCTCTTACCTTTGTTGTAGGTACAACTTTAAATACATCAAAGAGTACCATATCAATGGGTAAAATAACATCAGCCGACGATTAAAAAAAATACACGTTCAGAAATAGCTATACTACTTTTTTTGTTGTCCTTCATAAAAAAACAAAAAAAAAAATACAAAAGCAACCTTCAACTCTCACTAAGGGAAGAAATTTCAGGCTCAACATTAACTTTAGATTTTTGTACTTCTACTGCTTTAAAATAAAATTTAAGATGAAAAAAAACAAACACACCCACTGTGGGTGATTACCTCAAGTTTCTTCATAGGAAAATAACTTTGAATGTGCCAACGATACCTAAGTCCATCGCCTCCTATAAAAGCTACCAGAACGCTCGGGATAATGCCAAGTGACTTCCACACTGTGAAGATGGTGTAACGTGGTAGTTTTCTTCTTGGCATTGTGCGACTATTAGCAGGTGGTTCTTATTCAGCACTAGAAGTATTAAGTTGATGCTTATCACTTAATAAAAAAAAAGAAGTATCTACGGCTAGTGCTACATAGTGGAGTTTTGGTGATGTGTTAATGGGCATTAACACGCTACTTGCAGTTATGCTTTGACAGCTTGTAAAGTTTGTTCTCTCTGAAAATCGTTACGGAAAAAAATGAGGTTTTTGATTTTGTTTTCAAACTTATACTTGTCACGTGATGCATTGATTGCAGATACTGTAGTAGCTGATTCAAACGTTTCTCAAGTTGCAAAATAACAGATACAATTTTTGTTGGCTCTTGTGTTCACGTGCTTGTTTTTAGTGCCAAGTTTATTGCAACACAGCTGTGCACCAGAAAACTCAAAAATATTGGAAAATTAACCCAAATAAGCAACTGAAGGCTACTTTTGCTGGTGAGAGTGTAGCAATGGTGACGAAAAGCTTGATAACAGCTTTTTTGGTCCTTTGTCACGCTATTGGTTAGCGCTAGCCACTAATTTTTTTAAAACAGCTAATTGTCCTATTAGTTGCTTTGGCAGTGTTCTCAGACCCACAATTCAACGTTTTCATGGACGCTTCCGAATTAGAACCAGCATACAGCGGTAGACCGATATTATCGGTAGCTATAGCGTATGGCGTTCCAAATAATGGAATACCGACGTATTTCTACTCTATAGAAAGTATTTGAACCGCTTTAAGTTATCTGTGCCCTAACACGTTAATAATAGCTACTGATCAAACTCTGATACATGCAACAACGTCTGAAAGTACGTAAAACAATATTCAGTACGTTTCTGTACTAAACAAGCGCAATAGACTTCTTTAGTGGTACAAAAGAGCTAATACCAGTGAATGGCAATTTTTCTCGTCCAGTTCTCGAATATGGTAAACAGAAAGTGTTATTTCTTTATTTGAACAACACGGACGGAATGCTCTCGTACCTATTTATGGAGAGAGACGGGTCAAGTGTATGAAGACTATTTTGTTTTTGGTTCTAGTTGACATTCTTCCTTAGAACTCATACGGGTTTAATTCTGCATTGATAGACTCTAATACTGCACCTGGTTTGAGTTATTACGCTTCGTTTGATAGAACAGAGTATGAAGGTATTGATTTTTTTTTTTCTTGTTTTTTTCACGTTTTTTTTTTTTGGGTTTAGTGCACTCACCTGCTCGTAAAATTCAGCAACACTGTTTTATTTCGTAAGAGATCATCTGTGTTTGCCGCTCTTTTGTTCAGCGTTTTATTAATACGAAACAGCTCAGTTTTTATTGACGTGGCTCTAGTGTATTTCGCAAAAAGTATTTCTAATACATATTTAGCTTCTGGGAGAGAAAGGTTTCTTGTAAATGTAGAGTTTCCTTCCCTTGATTCATATTTCTTTGTTGTAGAAGAAAGTACAGAGGTTATACAGGTTTCATACAATAGAAGTAAGTTCTGGCGACAGATAACTGCTATGATGATGTTTGTTTTACTAAAATGTTTTAGCTGTACCTGGTAACTATGATTACTCTATAACACATATGGACACCCAGGGTTGCTTTTTAAAAATGTCAACTAATACTACCGGCACTTTTTCACATCTTTCGTATTACTCTAAAGTGGAAGTATCAGACTCAGAGGTAGGACTTCGTACTTTGAACCGTTTTTTTTCTTCTTTTTTTCCTTTTTTCTGAATTGAAGTTGTAGGTTTTTGGAGATTCTCATAGAGATCTGTTTTCTTCAAGAGAAGCTTTAAGCATATCCAGTACTTCTTTTGATGATACTATATACTCTTTGTATATGCAGGATAATTTTATATACTTGAGCTACACAACAGTTAATTGCTCATCATCTGAAGAAGATTATACAAATGAGGCATTCCAATTCTTACCTCCAACTACTACTCCTCAAGTATCTGCTATCGTTGCTTTAGAATCATCTAATGATATAGATATATTGATTGTCTATGCAGAACCAGGGCCAAAGGTTACAATACAAGGGTTTAATGTACGTTTTTCATTCGAAGAAATTAACTTTTAACTGTTTGTTCACTTGTAGCATTCTTCTCGATTGTTTGTTAATTCAAATACCACAACTGACACGCTAAGTAATGGCAATATAATACGATTAAGTGCTACATTTGACCCATCACAGTGTGTAGTAATAGTACGTCATACTTTAATTTATGTTTAGTTTTTTTCTAAGCATTTTTTTAAGGTTGTTGCATCATTTGATGATAATACCTCTAATATAATCTTTTATAATGAATCAGCTGGTGTTTTCACGTGCCCCAATATCACAACAGAATCACCTACCATTTCACCAACCTCTACTCCCGTAACACCAGCTCCTGTTATTTCTCCAACAACAGTACAACCTACTACAACAACTCCAGTAATGATGCCGTCTTCTACACCAGGATTACGTAGAACGTTTACCATAATTCTTGATAGAGGTGTTGGGGATAATACACTTCCACTCAATGCTACATTTGATGACCTAAAAGTCATCTACCCTAAAGATGTTACACTGTTGAATGTCTCACATTGTCCAAACATCTCTGTTGTCAATGTTGTGTTTCAAAACTCGACTGTTCTTGAATCTATCCTTGATAAAGGTAACTTCACATTGTTGACAGTACCAGAGGAATGTATAATTAGTAGTGTTGATGTTGAAGTGACAGGTCCAGGAGATAGAGTTTGTAAAACAAGCTCAACATTTGAATCAAGATCTTTGATTGTATTGTTATCTTCATGTGAATCGTTATCAGGTTCAGAAGACAATCAGTCGTATACTACATACTACATAATAGGAGGTGCTGTAATTTTCGCTCTAGCAATAATTATGGCAATTATACTTGGCTTGTACTTGTACAATAAACGACACTAATAGTTGTCACTTTTTTGAATTTCTGTTTTGTCTCAACAACCAGCAGTCACCTAAAATGCGATTGGATTCTTTTGAATAACTGTTGCTTTTAATTTAAACCTTACTTGATAACCGTTTAGTCAAGTTTACAAAACAATACCTAGCTAAACCTTGTTGTTTGTTTAAAGGTTATCACTTCTGTGTAAGTCCTTTATTACCTGCGCACATCATACTTAATTGCCCACCGCCACTGCTTCTCCCCATATCCTATAGTTCGGTATGTGGATAGATAGTCTGGCTCCAACATCCACCTAAGTTTAAGGGACCCATAAGCTAGCACGTGTATTTATTTTATTTCAAAGGAAGACAATCCATTGGAGCGATCAGCTTGGTTCCAAGGAACCAGTTCAACCACATGAACAACTTCAATATTCTGTTCAAAATATGGAAGTACGAGAAGACAACTTTTTCTTCCTTTTATGGTATGAGGCAAAGACATTTTTTGCTAAATTCTTGCTTTCTCGGAAATTCATTGCTATTACAGAAATCCAGGTCACAAACTGGAAGAAACAATATAAGATATCGACACAGTCTAGGAATTTTAGGACTATGGGCCCTTATAAGAACTGTAAGTGCTTAGAAGTACTAAAGTTTGCATTGCTAAGTTAACTTGTTTTTTTTAGCTGCTACTGGTGAGAGTTTTGATGAGTGTTCATCACTCGCAAATAAAAATATATTGAACACTGCTGTTAATATAATCATCAGTCACAAATAAGTCTGTTCTACCTTGTTAGTGTACTTTCTTATGAAGTGCATGTAAATGTGTACTAGTACCTCCAAACCAAATACTATGGGAGTGTACATGCAGCATTTTACTACTTTCAACAAAAAGCAAGCCAACTGATACTCTTGAGGACAGTGTTTTGTGTCTAATACATCAAGAATTTAGTAGTAACTGTTGTCACTAAAAGCGAGCTTTAAAGGTTTTTCCTTGTAATGAGATGTATGCTTTGTAGATGGCGAAGAATGCGAACACATGTTTACCATTAATCTAATCACTAATTTATTGCTACATAACACACGAGGGCTTCAATCAACACGTGCATAGCTCAAGAGTAATGAAGATGAGTTAACTTCAGCCATCTTTCTATTCTTTCCAACTTTATGCTTTAATCACGTATTATTTATGCAGTTCAGACTGTAGTTTACAGTGTAATCTTTCTAGTACTACAACCCAATACTCTTAGACTAATGATAATTTTTATTTTTGTAACAAAGGTGTAATGCTTTTTCGAAATTTTTTGTTATTTCAACAATTGGGTTTTGCCTGTTTTGTCCTAACCTTAGGGCCTTTTATATTTCATTAGAATTCGTTATCAACAGTTGTAGCTGTTTTTTGTGTTGCTGTCAAGTCAACACCTGATTGAGGTTCTAAATAGTTTTTAAGTTAGTAACCAAAGAAAATTAGAAAAAAAAAAGTAGCAGTTGCTTACCTGTTGCACTTGCTGAGTGTTGGGTGTTGAAAGTAGGCATTTTAGCACCTCCATAGAACCATTGACATTTTACAATGAACAACGCATTGATAGCAAGAGCTATAAAAGAAGAGTAAGGTCAAAAAATAAACAAAGTATTTCAGATGAAGAAAAAAGAAATCAAAACAAATGTGAAGTTGATTGGCCAACTCTTCGTTCTCACTTTCTCTTTGAAGATGAAGTGTTGGCAGTGGGAAGTCTGTGTTTTTACTGACAGTTATATATAAGGTACCTGCGCCTAGCATAAGGAATATTGTGAAGAGAGCAAACTTTGTGAATCTGTTCATTTCAGGTGCGTATATTGCAACGCAAATGATTGCGAAGAATATCACGTTGTATATTGCGAAGAATATTATTTTGGATTCGTTATATCTCTGTAGTGGTATATTACGAACTCTAAAAGCAATAACAGCACCAATGAGAAGGAGTACACCCTTGGAAGAAGGTAAGCAAGATCCAAGAAAAATAGTAAAAAAATAAGAAAAAAAAACCATTGGCGTACGTTTACTGCTATAATGGCGTATACCAATGCGTTAAATAGTGAGTTATAATGACACTCATAGTGATTATAAGATATTCTATACGGATCAATAACAACAACTTGCTTGCCAGGGTCACCCCAAACGGTCTTTGAAAAAAGTTAATAGACCTATTCACACAAATGTCTTTTGTACCATTATGATTAACACTACGACGTGAAGAGCTAATAATCCACCAACCCATGAAAGTACTTCTAAGTTAGATATTTTAATCTTATCAACATCTCTCTTCCACATTCTCTCTATACGTAATGTCTAGAACATCATAAGCTCCCGCAAATGTAAAAATTTTTTGATGAAAGAAAAAAAACAGAAAAAGATGATTTGCTCGCTTCTGCCATTTGCAGTACACTCATACATGAATTGGTTGTAAGGTGAGGGAAAAGGTGTAACAATAATCATGAAGGTGAAAAGATTTGATGGCGATGAAAGACTGTACCTTTGCGAAAAAAGGAGCGAAAAGAAGAATGAAACCAATATCTACCAACCAAGGACGAAGAGTACATGTAACATCATTGACGACGTTTGGAAAGAAAGTGAACACACTGGCGTATATAACAATACTTCCAAATAGTATAAGGTACATGAAGGCAGGGGAAGCCGCCTGAACGAAGTAAGTCAAAAACAAAGATGTGAACTTAGGAAAGAAAACTGAAAAAAAAAAGGACGTACAATGAACACTTTCTTAAGGTTCTCACTTAGACCAAAAGTAGTGGCAACGAACATATATACTCCCCAGAATATACTAGAAATAATGAATATTACAGCCAATATCGCTACAAAGTATTCCGTCCAGTGACCTTGAAGGGTAAGAGAAAAAACTTTAAAGTTTTTTGTTTCAACAAAAACGAAATGAGACGTACCGAACTCTGGGTTGAGTACACGCTCTGACCAAGTTGGCATAGGATAGACTACAGCTTGTTCTTGTACTGCAAGTGGTGCTATTGTTACTCGTTCTCCGTTCACGAACTGCATAAGAACCTTCTCACGCTGCTGTTCTCCTTGTGCTCCCCATGAGATACGTCCAACTATAGTGTCATGTTTAGACCTGAATCCGGCACGGTAGACCTCATCTTGTAGAGACAAGAATCCGTTATCTTCAACAGTCTATACAAAGCGCGTGTAAGTCAGTGTAGAGTTAAAAAAAAAGCTGCAACGAAGTTTTTTTTGTTCAAGTTTGTGAAACGATGTTAAAAGGAAGTTACTGCTTACAATGCCGTTGTTACAACTTCCATTCGTTCCTTCAAGCATCAACCTTCCATTTACATCAATCTAAATAAAGGTAAATCACTTTTTATTTATGTGTCGTTTAAAATCACGTGTGCGTACGTCAAGGTTAAACGATTGTGAAACATCCTCTACAGCTCTTTTAAGAACAAGAGCACCGATTATAGGGTTGAGTTGTGTTGACGTTAGAGGTTCCCCAAAGCGCGCCTCGAATTCTTTAGATACTTCTGAAAGCAGACCTAACTCTTCTGTCCTTGGGTAGTCCATTTCATGCTCAAACTAGAACAAACGCGTTAAAGGCAGAAAAAAAAGATCAAAAAGTCGGACAAACAATTTTCTTTTTCTGCGGCAAAAAAATTTATCTTCTAGCGCTAGTTGGAAAACTTGCGAAAGTTCGGATCAATCTGCCGATAACAAGGAAGCGAGTGTTTCCTTAAAATAAAAAAAAATTTGGTCGTTAGGTTTTTGTGAACTGAATTCAGTCTTTAAAATGAAGTACTCCACAAATAACTGCAGTAGACACAAGAAGGAAATTCGGCATAGCAAATTCTGTTGAGTTTTTTTTAGGGAGAAAATGGAGATTGACAGAAAAAAAAATCCAATAAAAAAACATTGACGTACTGCTGAAACACCCATCCTATAGTTAAGCATATCATCGTCTAAGTCGAAACCATAGCTTGTAGCTGGACCAACACGACCGATGTAAGCTCTAGGTGTATAGTCTATTGACCTGTACAAGTCCAAGAACCAGTTTGCATCATTTGTTGAAGTATCGCAGTACATCCAAACATCAGGGTCTTTTATGCTCATGTCAATTGCTGCTTTTCTCATTTCGATTCGAGCAGTCTCGTTGCTATTAATCCAACCACTTTGATCTAAAGTGACAGGTAAGGACAAGGAATGGTTAAACCACAAGTGGTTACCTGGCATAGAAATGTATCCTTTAAATTCAAAGCCGTGGCGCTGCATGAAATCAAGAAAGTTTGGATTAGCACAACGCTCTCCATTCTCAATTCTTGATTTATCTAAGAATATCATTGTTGACTTAGCTCCGGCTACACGTAGGGTTGGCATAACGACTCTACAGAGAATGTGAGAAAGAATTAAAGAAATAAACCAAAAATAAATTGTAAAGTTAGAAAACGTACGTAAAGTCTTTGTCATCGCCAGTGAGAACAGGTAAGACACGTCTATTGTTTAGAGGAAGTGTAACGTCTCCGTTTGTATAACTGACTAGAAGAAAAAGTTAGCTACTTTTGCTGTACTGCCTGCCGTATCCAAAAATAAAACGGTTTTTTTAATTTTAGTTGAAGCACGCGTACGGAGCATCCAATCATCTGCCTCCGTTACTTCAGCAGCCTCTCTAGCTCTGGTGAGACCAAATGGTGAGAAAACGAAAGAAATCGATGGATCTGCTATGAAGCCTTCCATGAGAGATCTAACCACTGAGACAGTGTATTGATCATCTTTGATTATAAATTTGAAAGAGAGCTCCACGGTACGATTCACTCCGTCTGTGCCAAGCTTATTGAACTACAGAAAAACTATAGTTAGTTATTGTGGTGTTTAAAACCGATAACGATGGAGGGAAAAAGTCTTGGGTAGTATCAGAAAATGTAAATAAAAAAATCGGTAATTGTATTTTTACGAAAAAAAAAAAATAACAGGCCTAGTTTCTCGTTTGAATGGCCTTGGGTTTTCTTTCCAAATTTATGTGGTACAGGAGACATTTGTGTTTTACAGAAATAAATAAAAAAAATTAAAGCGTTATTTACCCTGATAGGATTATCCTTCATCCATTCTTCAAACCATTCAATACCTTCACTAGCATCGAACGTCAAAATAAAAAAAGACAAATATCCAGGAACAACAAGAATGGTTTCCCTTAAAAACTCGATGAAACACGCTTACACTATTTGTCTTCCAGTAGATTGAAAGGCTGACCCATTAATCGGAGCAGTAACGCCTTATTTCAAAAAATAAGCTAAACTTCAAAATACTAAAAAAATACAGCACGGCAAAGCCACGCCACCTGACACGTGATAGAAATGATCAAAATATTAGTCCCGTTTAGATGGGGGTCTTACCAATGTTAATCTCTCTTTTTTCAATAAGAACTTGACTCAATACCAATGTACTAGCGCTAAACGCTAAAATAAACAGAACAATCACGTGATTATTTGCCATGTTTTTTTAAGACCAAACTACTACGACTTTGTGAGTAACCAAAGAAACTTTTTTATGGAAGGATAGTACAAAAAAAAAAGAAGCGTTTCAAAATTAACCTACTGTGAATCTAAGTCCGGTGCTTTAATTTTCTAATGTTCGCATAAATAAAAACTCCAGCAAGGACACTTAAACTTTGCAGTTAAGGAAGGAGCCAGCTGTCGCGTGCCCTTCGATGGCGTCCAGGCCGATTCGTTTTAGCTTCAGGAAGATACCTAATACACGTAAAACAACGTAACACTACTTTAAGCCTAATGAACCGTAGCCGAGCTCAAAACTGCTATTGGATTGCCACTTGGGTTTTGTTTTCGCCCATTAGTACCTGTTGAAGGTGCGAAGGTGTTATACGTGTCATAATACGCTTACTGTTAAACCAAAGCGGGATCACTTAGAAGTATACCTATTAGCGCTATTGCGCGTTGTAAGTCATGTTACGCTTATATTAACAAGTTACGTCGTAAAATCGGTTAATAATCTCATTTATATGACACTTTGTGTCTGAAACAGCTCTCCTTTGACTGCTTGATCGCTCACACCTATATATAAAAAAAAACACGGCGTACAGACGTTTTTTTGTACAAGCGCGTTTAAAACGTAGCCAAAGCGACCCAAATGATTTGTATGATACTGAACTAACGTTATATAAGGTTATGTTATTTTTCTGAAGGCACATGGCACTGTTCGTTATGTGGAGAACGCAACATTCCTCAAACACGTGAAAACAGGTACAGTTTTTTGATCAGGAATTATAAGTTTCTAAGTTCGATAAAAAAAAACCGACACAAAACCATCCCTAGTGTTGCACTATTGCTTTAAAACGAATGACAATATTCGTTTTGTTATTGAAGCGAATTTCTTTAAATTATTTAAACAGTGCTCTGAGAGAGGGGCTTATGAAGAATTGAGTTTTGGTTTTTTTGAACAAAAGAGAAAATTTTTATTTTGTTTTTCGCTTTTTCTCTTTTCTCTACTCACTCTTACATGATACTTTATTAGATATACAAGTTCTATTGATTTATCAAATCTACCAGAGCTTCAGTACAACTTTGTAGAATACTCAGCGGATGAGAAAAACGAAAAAAATCAAAGTCCTGATGAGCAAATTGAGCTTCACACAGGAGACATACCTATAATCATTGCACTCTTGGATAGGACAATGCCTAAACCATGGTTGAAAGCGTGTACAGATGCCCTTATAGAAGGGTTAAAAGGTTAGTAAAACAAGACTACGCAAGCGCATAAATCTTGCTTTCTGGAAATCTGTTGACTGTTTGCACTTAGTTTTACCACCAACTTGTCTTTTTGGCCTTGTATCGTTTGGTAAGGTTGTAGGAATACATGACTTGCGATCTTCTGTACCGATGGTACATGTACGTTCTGTTGAGAGCTCAGTTTTTAAACAACTTGATCGGCTTTTTGACAAACGATTAGGAACTCAGTGTACCAGAAGAAGGTAATCTATCTGTTCCTATTGATGATGTTTTACCTTTATGTGATTTTCTTGTACCTGTTGGTGATCATCTTGATGAGATAATATCATCATTGAACTCTCTTGAGTGTTTACCATTAGAAAACAAACATGAAAGAGGATTTGGTTCAGCTGTTTCTGGTTTAACTGATTATTTATCTGTCTATGAAGATGTACTAAATGGTATGCTTCTTAAACTCCTCTGAAATGGATGGACTTAACGATTGGATAAGCGCTATATAGCTGAGAGTGCTACATAGTTGTTTAAGAATCCAACACAGTTCGCTTGTCAAGTGCTTTTTTTCCTATTTTTTTCTTGTTTTTTGTTCTAATATTTCGATTAGTGCGTATCTTGGCTTTTCCTTGTGGTGCTCCAAACCATGGGATTGGATCTATACGAACAATTGAGGATATAAAAAGTGATTATCCTGTCCTACCACAACCAAACTCGTTTTACAAGTACAACCTTTATCTTTTTGTTTATCATTTTGCTTCAAACTTTTTATGTACCTTCTTCTCTTCCTAAAATAACTGTCTGACTAGAGAATTATCAAATCGTATCGTTAGTGTTGGTGCAACTTTTGATGTATTTGCAGTACACTGTAATCCTTTGGGACTTGCCAATTTTTATCCTCTTGTAAAAAACACATGTACGTTGGTTTTCTTTAGTGTTTGAGTGGTTATGAACCTTCTGGGTTGTATACAGTCTCTAGACTGATATTATAGTTTATGTATCATTGGATGTTCTATTAATATGCTCTAGGTGGTGTATTGAATCTGTACAAAGATGATGTTGACTCACAAAAGAAAACGCTTATTTCAGATGTAAAACACTTTCTTGAAGAAATACTATGCTTTAATGGCGTAATGCGTATCAGAACATCGGATAATGTTAAGGTACATACATTTCTAAAACCTTGCTACATTGATTTTTTGCTACTAACACATGACGAACCTTCAAAAGTACTGGTTGTTTTCCTAACTTTTTATTTCAGGTTAGTTCTGTTTATGGTCATCTTGTGCCTTTTCCAGAGCATGATAATCTTTATAGAGTTCAAGGATGTGACCCTTCTAAGGTATGTAATACTGATACCTATTTGTGTAAGATAGTTAAGTAATTAATATTGTAGTGCTTTTCAGTACAACTTGACTATGTCGATGCTGATGGTATTAGAAAAGGAAATCATAATGTTCCAGTTATACAACTTGCTTTTGCTTATACATACTTACCACCTCTTACAAATACTAAAAAAGAACGTTTCAGATTACATAAACGTGTCAGGTACGTAATAACACACCCTCATGGCATCAACACTAAAAAGGAAAAAACTTGCAAAAAAAAACCTTGTTGTTCGGTTTCTTGACTTTTTTTTGACTGATCCTGACTGTTTAGGGTATACACATTTGCTACCGAAGTAGCTTTAAATGCATCACAAGCTTTAACACTGAGAAGCGCTATAGATATTGATGTAATGTTCGCTCTTTTAGTTAACAAGTTGGAACGTATTTGCATATCTCAAGGTATTGAAGAAGCTCGCCAAGCCCTTATAGAATGGATAAAACGTTTGCTACCAACAACCAGAAAAGTTGCCAACTTGGTTCACTTGCCTGTATTAGTATCAGCGCTATTGGGATCAAAGCTTTTTGGAAGGAACGAAAACATTGATAATGAGACTTCTATTGATCTTTGGGTAGCACACTCTCATAAGGCAACTGGTTTTGGACCTAGTACTCTGAGAGGTTTGTATGTTCCTGGTGTTTGGAAGCTTGATGATTTTAACACACAAATGACACGTGGTACACGTGTTTCTTATACTAGAAAGGAACTTGCTGATGACAACAAGATTTACATAATTGTTGAACATAGGGTACGCATTGCGTAAACAAGATTTTTTTGTTTGTCTCTTTTTTGTAACCTGTCAGATTTTGACAACTCAGATTTCCCTTGGTATAATACTAATATTTGTGTGTATCTTTTTTATACATCATTTGTCTTTTAGCAAATGGATGCTATGAGTTTTGCTCTGCCAAAACTTTTTTTCTTGCTTTTTTCTTGTTTTCACACCTTTTTGAACTTTTGCTTCTGTTTATGTGCTTAATACTAAGTTTACTTGTAAGGTTGCAACTATATTTTGCCGTGGAGAATGTGATGTTTGGCCACCACCTGAAGGAACTCCTTTTTTAAGTCAACTGAACCACTTGAAACATTATAACCCTTTTGATATTGAAATACGTGTTCTTGGTGATGATGAAGAATCTTTGACTGTACTAAAAAATATTGATGAGAGTGTTAAGCTTCATGAAGAAAGATATATAATGTTCTTGCAGCAGCTAGAACTTTGATATTAATAACTCAATGTAATAAAAGTGACAAGAAAATAGTTACAGTTTTTAGTACTACTTCAATTCTTGTTCCATGCTATGTGATAGACACATTTTGATCCTTTTATGTAATCGCTCTAAAACTGATACTTATTCTATTAAAGAGGATAGATATGCGTCCGACTGAGGAAAACACTAGTGTTCTACCAAAATACACCCTCCAAAAAACAGTTTTGATACCAAATTCCTTTGCCGTCTTCCACACTCCTGTTTGCGTTCTGCGCTAACGTTCCACCTATGCAATGTACTGGTGTTGATGTTATTTTTTTGAGATTGTCGCAGAAATCTGAAGTACTGGCTATATTTTATTGCTTCTTTATCATTTATTGCTTTATTCGTCATCTGAGTATAAAGGCTCATACTCAGACTCTCTCCACTTTCTACAACAAGGACCTAAATTCCCTTGATTTGGAAAAAAAAGCACGTGTCAGAAAAACAATCATCAAGAAAAAAAAAGTCTTTGACATACTTGGTGTTGTTTCGTTATTGCTCTCTTCGTTGCATCCAAAATCATCATCTTCATCATTTGATGAACTTAATACATCATCTTCTTTATTCTTATTAAACATGGACATCAAAACCTTTTTGCTACTTCTTGTTGATGTCTTTAAAGATAATTTTTTTTTTGTTGAAGCTAACTTAAAATCACCAACCAACTTATCATCTTTATACAACCAGTGATACTTTATTTTCCCTTCCTTTGTTCTCTCAGTATACTCACCATTCATTTTATCATCTACACAATGGTACAGACATTTTAACTCACCAGTAGGGTAGTACGTCAACACTCTTCCAACAGCTTTTCCGTTAACAAAATTCTGTTTTTTTGAGATTGTTTTATCCCTTCTGAAGCAATACCATACGCCATCCTTCTCTAGGAACGTATTAAATCGTGATGCAGCGCTCAAATGACATAATTGAGGCCATAAAAGGTACAACTACGCCAAAGTTAATAAAAGACGTTATTTTATCGTTTTTATGCTTGAACCTCTTTGTCCGTGGTGTAAATTTTATGTTGAAGCTCTATTGGTAGGTACAAAAGGCTAAACGCTTTATTTCAATTAAACAATGCTTTTGGTGTTATTGTACCTCTTGATAACGTCTATTGGTAGTGAATTTGTGCGTTTTGGTTCTTCTGTGCCACTCATGTTGTTTTGAATGAAAGTCTCGAAAAGTCTTTAACTTTGAACGTTTTCTTTGCATACTTTCTTTGACCTTACGCTATAACTTCCTTGCCAGCTATCCTTTGTAACCATGCGAATGTAGAGCGTAGTAAAAGGAGCTTGGTGCCTTTTATTACGTGTTCTAGAGCCTTGATAGTGCCTACCAGCACGAATTTGTTTTAAACTACGCCAACGAGTGTAAGTGTATCTCAGATGTTCTCTATTCCCTTCACATTACACGTAGTTCGTTGTAAATAAGGAAATGACGCTGAACGACTTTTTGATTCGCTGAAAAAAAACGTTTCATTTCAGTTTTTTGTTCCCTTAAACGGTAATCAGTAACTACTTAATATATTACTTTCTAGTTACGACAATAACAACACAACATGGAATACAGCAATAGACAACAAATGGAGAAGCGATTAGCGTTAATGGAAAGCCGTGTAGCCTATGCAACTGAACAGTCTCAACGCATTTTGCACATGTTCGAGAAAACAACAAAACGAGCATTTGAGCATGAAGTTGACCTTCTTAAGCTCAAGTACAAACGTTCTCTTCAACTTGAAGAAAAATATCAAGAGGACCAATTAGCTATTTCAACGACAGCAGATAGAGCTGAAATACAGAAGTTGAAGGAGATTTTGGGTGTAAGTTTTTCTTTTTTCAGTGGGTGTTTCTTTTTTTAGACTTTTTTTTCGTAATCTTCTGAGATTTAATCTTTGTTGTAGGTTAACATTGAGTATGATAATACACACTAAAATACAGCTAGTACTCCATAGTTAACTTTGTTTTAGAGAAGAGATATACTGTGATGCAGTTATGCATCATAGAGTCTTCACAAATAAAGTTATTCGTTCTACTTTTGATAATAGAGAAATGTACTCTATTGATACTAGTAACATAGAGCTAGGTTATGAGATACCTCCGTACGTTTGCAACTGTTTGTTTTATGTTAATGTGTTCTATGATACAGGAATAAGATATTGGGCGTACCTCATGCAGTATATCCAAGTGACCCAAAGTATCTTGAAAAAGAACTTTTCTTGTACGTTATAAACACTTCAGTAGACACTTCATCTTTACTGAGTATATACTATTGTAGGAACTTACAATCGTTCCGTGATCGTGCAATTGTTCTTGAAACAAGAATGGAGTAAAATGACATAGATGTAATGCCAATAACACGTGGCTAAAAGCAAATAAAAAGTTGTAGTAAAATGTTGTACCTCAGTTGTTGTATTGTTTAAGTACTCGATTATAGGCTTTGTAACTTCTGACAATGCAAGATAGAATAATAGGCAAAGCCATTTAGATTGTTTTAACACCAGGTGGTTGCATTATAAACACGTGAACACCCTTCCGTAGAGATAGTATTCTTTGAACCGAACGAAAAAATATTACTTATGAAATACGACAAAGCCGAATACACCGTTTACTTATCTCAGTATGTAGCAAAGCGGTCATCATGAGCATCACCTCAAGCACAGCGCGCATCATTGAGTTTGACAGGCAATATACAACGAACAAATTTTTTTCGAGAAATCCGTGGACCGCCCTTGCGCAAAGTCAACTTAACGCCTTTTCGTTGAAATTAGCAATTATTTTCTGGGTCCACTCAATTGGCAGCCTAAGCGATCAGAGTCGCGTGATTTTTAGTATCTGGTGTTTTACAAAAGAGATGAACGAAAACAGCGCATTCTTTGATGAGATACCTGTAGAAATCATTGTTCACGTTCTACAGTTCGTTTCAATGTTATCTATGCATTCAGTCGTGGGAACATCTAAATTACTTGAGAACATCGCTAAACAGTACCTTGGTTATGTAAATAGGAGAAATATTGTTCTAGAGACGGAAGCAAAGCTGCAAAAACTTTTTAAAGAAGCACCTCATCTCATCAAAGAACATACGTTTTTTATCAAGTTTTCTATTCAACAAAAGCATCTACAGTACCTACAAGGTGTGTATGCACTTGTCTTTCATAAAGGGTTTGGTAAAATAGACTTTACTGGCTTGAATATCGTTGACGGAATATACTTTCGATACTATAAGTCAATCAAGGACAGACATCTTAAACAGCTTGCTGGAATTAACAGAATTTATTTAGCTCGTTCCAGTGTTAAAGATGAAGGCATTAGAGCATTGGCTGGTGTTCATTCAATTGACATATCGTACTGTCAAGTAACAGATGAAGGTGTTAAAGCATTGGCTGGAGTTCATACAATAAACTTGGGGTGTTGTTACAAAGTTACAGATAAGGGTGTTACAGCGTTAGCTGGAGTTCATACTATTGACTTACATCGTTGTATTGTTACAGATGAAGGTGTTAAAGCGTTAGCTGGAGTTCATACAATTGACATATCGTACTGTCAAGTAACAGATGAAGGTGTTAAAGCATTAGCTGGAGTTCATAAAATAAACTTGGGGTGTTGTCATAGAATTACAGATAAGGGTGTTAAAGCATTAACTGGAGTTCATACAATTGAATTACATTGTTGTAATGTTACAGATGAAGGTGTTAAAGCATTAGCTGGAGTTCATACAATTTACTTAAATTATTGTAACGTTGCAGATGAAAGTGTTAAAGCTTTAGCTGGAGTTCATACTATTGATCTATCTAATACTGCAGTTACTGATGAAGGTGTTAAAGCTTTAGGTGGAGTTCATACTATATCCCTTAGCTCAACTGCAGTTTCTGATGAAGGTATTAAAGCACTGTCAGGAGTACATTCAATTGGTCTTTTCAACACTAAAGTCACAGACAATGGTGTTAAAGCATTGGCTGGTGTTCACTTGATTAATTTATATAACTGTAATGTGACGGATGAAGGTGTTAAAGCTTTAGCTGGAGTTCATACCATTAGTCTATCTAATACTGCAGTAACAGATGAAGGTTTAAAAGCATTGAAAGGAGTTCATATTATTAATGTTACCAACTGTCCTGGTGTTACAGATAAGTGTGTTAAATCACTAGTCGATGATGGGACAATAGATATCTCGAATACACCTCAAAGAAATATTACAGCTGAATTAATGCAATCGTTTAATATTAATCCAGACTTCAGCTTGCTATTTGTTAATACGTTGTAAACTATATGTGTTAATTTCACTGCCTAGAATAAACAAAGAACCTTTAGTTGCACTATGAGTTTAACACTGGCACTTGTTTTCTTTATATTTAGTGGTTGTATATCTATGACCTCTATCCAAGGTTAAAACTGAGTACACTCTCACTTAATTTTGAGTAAACGATTGGGTCATAGTAGCGCTGACCTTTTTGTATCCTTAGAGGATGTCTTTTTAGCTGTTTCAAAGCAGGGTAATGAAGTACTTGTATTCAACATTATGTCACATTCTGTCAAGCACATTTACCACAGAAAAGAAATAGGACTGCCAGGCGATTTGTCACCACCATTGTTCAATTTAACAATCACGTAGACTTTGTACTTGGCGTGAGTATGTAGTACATGTTAAGCAAAAATGTTTTTGTTACATGCATAGCACCTATTATTCGAGCTATGAAGGATGAAAAAGATGTACTAAGGTTATGAGTAATGAACTATTAAATGAACTATTAAAGACTTCAATTGTGTAGTGTCAAGGTTAATTATAGTATGGTCCACCAAACTCTTGGAATGAGACATCTTCGGTAACATTGACTACAAGCATTTAAACAAACGTATTGGGTTCTGGAATATTAGCAAAGTTTTTTCGAATAAATATGGAGAAGCCAAATTTGGTCAGTGAGTAAAGCGGATAAGTTAAAATCTGGAAATGTTCAGAAAGTATGATGACACCATCAATAAATATATTTACCACATAATCTTCCGAGTCAAGATTAGCAAATAAAGTCAAACTTTTCTCGAAAACCGCGAACCTAAACATCTCACGTGTTAACTTGTCAAAAACAGATCTAAACTTGCAGCAAAAACAATGGTAGAAGACTACCAGTACATTAACAAAAATGTAGCTAAACTGAAGGTATGTTTAACGTTTAAATCATTTTTTGTGGGTTATAACACCATAGCGGTAGCGTTGGAAGGTAAAAGATGGATTACAAACTACTTCTACCGTTGTTAATAAAAAAGTCGTCAAATTCGTTAACCTACTATCCGTGGATCACTGTGAGTGCGTTTGAATAATATTTAACGCGTTTTTTAACGTTTTCGTCAGAGCACTTATTAAAGAGGCAGAAAATATGTCTAAAACACTCTCTGATGCGTCTATACAACTGGTAACTTCTTTTCAATGATATGGTTTCGCCTAACGTAACGTTTCAGAACGTTGTCGGTGTTGATCTCAGAAAATTCGGATTTATGAGTTTCGCAGCTCAACTGGCAAAGATAGCGGGCAATCACTTACCTAAAAACGTCTTTTCAAAGCGTAGTTTACATAAATCATTTTATCCAGTACACGTGTACATCATAAGTACGTACAAAGTTGTCAAAACAAAATTTTTTTTTTTGGAAGTTGATGACAATCTTTTGAAGAAATTTACACATGTCAACTCTGTTGAGAGGTTAGAATAACGGAATTGGTTTGTAAAAAAATTTGAATTTAATTGATAAGAGTAGTACATGATGAGCAATAATTACTTGTTCGTCAGTGTCTGACATTCTAACAACAAAAAAACAACTTTACATTTTGTTTATTAAGTGATTGTTTTAGAGTATGATAGTGTCTCTGGTACATCTTCTCATCCTGCACATCATGATGACGCTGATTTAACTATTAATATTTGTCTCGGAGGCAAATTCAAAGGTAGAGAAATCCATTTCCTCGTTCTACTCAAACTGAGTGTTAGGTGGAGAGCTTTATGTTATGGATAAGGAAACAACTGTTATACCTCAAGAACAAGGTACAGCAATCATTCATGGCAATGTTCTGCATGGTAGTAAACCTACAGAAGGTTGTAGGTAAGTTCACAAGCATAGAAAAGACACGGTTTAGTAAAGAGTCAATAGGTATAATTTAATAGCCTGGTTTAAACGCAACTCGTATTTCAAAAAATTCACGTGTCTGCCTGCAGAGATATCTAAACATGTGGTATCCTTTTTAGATATACCTACTTTATTCAGATTCTCTTGTGTATCAAAGACATGTCATGACATTATGGAACAATGGGGAGAGGTAAAAAGAAACTCTATTGTTCTAAAGTTGAAGTCTTGACATCAATTTTTCTTTAGAGTATTATTAAACAAAGGATATCTTCCAACCAACCTGAAGTATTAAATCAAGCTCATTACAAAAAGTTAAGTACATGGAGGGAAAAAGCACGCTTCTACAGAGTAGTAAACAAAGCGTATGTCTACATCTCAAAACTCTGTAAAAACAACCGTTTTTACAACTCTTTTAAAACACGTGGAAACTCCTGCCAAAACAAAAGAACAAATTAATACCATGTTCAACAGTTAATATTTACACTCAAAACGTTAATTACTGTATTAGGAGTAAAGAAGCTTCAAGCATAGTTTGGGAAAGGATGCACATTATTTTAAAAGAAGTATGTGATTCTGAAAAATTATATTGCAGCAAGATGGAACTTGCTCAGGTACTAACATCCACTTGATCTTATCAACAAGTCTTGTATCTATAAATCGTTCATTCATTTTGTTTGACGTAAAATATTAACACGTGGTTTAAAGAAAATAGCCAACGGTACAAAGAATTTGATATCGAACAAGCACCATGCCGTTTTATTTGGTGGTGTTGATGGGATTGCTCACTGTTCACTCTCAATATTGGAAGTATTACAATCGCATGACCTTTTTTCAGAAGATATATCCACTCTATACAGTCTCCTATTAGAGCTGTATAAAAACGCACGTGTCAGAAATCAAATCATATTTTTTTTCTTTCTCCTTTTTTTCTAGTTTTTTTTCTTAGTTCGTTTATTGACACTGTTCATTACATATTCTTTAATTAATATGCTTAGTGTCGTAACACATTTCAGTCGTATAAACAATACATTGTTAACCATGACGAAAGAAAAGTAAAACTCATGACAAAACTAATGAACAAAGGTAAATTCAGCCGCTGTGTGAATCACTTTACACAAGGAGAGCAGCTTGAAGTAACAATGATTTATCCTGTAAGACGTATTCCAAGATATACTCTTCTTGCATCTGTACGATAACGCTATCTAGTACTTGTCAGATGAACTAACTGTAAGTACAGGAAGTTAAAAAGTATACCGGAACATGTGTTACAGAATTATTAGATCTTGTACGTTCATTGAATTTCTGATAATACTTGTACATCTAGTAACGTCTTTCTTAATGGTTAGCTTATAACCTCACTCCACGGTCAAAATGAAGTAATTTCGAGAGCAGTGAGGGAGCCCAAAAACAAAGATTTTAACTTTTTATTTGCACTGAATGTCAATTTGGAAGAAGGTGGATGTCTGATGAGCTTTTGCACGAATAGAATGGTTATGTCGTCAAAACATTATGGTAAAGTAATCAAGATATCACCGGTTACAGGGGGTCTATGTTTTAAGTTAGATAAAGAAAACGATATCAAGTTGATCAAGCTTACTGAAAAAGAAAAAAGGCGAATTATTTTTTGGTTTGAACACGGTAGTTCAGAAAACGATTGCACATTGTTGTAGATATCAACGACTTATCAACAAGTTTTGGCAACACCAATAAATATTTGAGTGTAATTCTTTATGTACTGACCATAGTTTCCTTAATACTTACTGGTGGCACCAGAACCACAAACTGTTTAAAAGAGAAAAAAACGAGAAAAAAAAAGTATATGTTTGTATTGCGTTGTAAGTTGTTTCAAGAATTCACTAAATTCACGTTTACAACAGCTAATTTCGTGTAGTTTATTCAAATCTAATTCACTTTACAAGCATGTTTAGAAGCTGCTTCCATAAAATAAGTAAAATTTTGACAGTTCCCAATGCATCCATCATCTTGTATGAAGTAAAAGGAAAAGTCTAAGCAAGCAAACATTAAATTTATGCAACTCGTAAATATATGCATACCTTCAGCTTTTGGATCACAATTAATTGTGACTACATGAACGTTACAATACGAAAAAAGAAGGAAAAAATTTCTGAAAACATTTCCGTACGCTTAGCTTGTCTTGTTTCAAGGTCACCTCCTCCGTATAGAAACATAACACCTTTGCCGTCATTCAAACCAAATATTTCTTCATCAGAGTATTTTCCAATGCAGGACTACATCGAGGAGATAAGTTGTAAGTTAACAAAAAAAACAACTCACATTTCTGTCTGGAGTAACAAGACACGCGCCGTATTCATGCTTACAGCTGTAGTTCTAAACAAGAAATATATGATTAGAAGCGTTTTACGGTCAAGAAGTAGTACATGGCACGGTTTCTTAACGTTGGTACAAACAGAGATATTGTAAAGAGATAAATACCCCTAAAATAATAAGAAATCGCTTAATTTTAACTCCACTTGTCTCTTTGCGCACGGGACATGAAGGACAGAATGGATAACTACCAAGGTGACTCGCAGTAACTCCAATAAGCTTCGTTAAATCATACTCTGTACCGTCACTTGCTATTATAGACTCACAAGCGTGCTTCTTTTTTTGTGGAATAGATACCGCTAAAGCCGAACATAACCAACACAGTAGTATCAACGAGATGAAAGAATAGTGCATGTAGCTTTCTTACTGAACAATATGCGTCTTCTTAAGGTACACCAAGCACGTGGCCAACTTAAAAGGGTATTGATAAGCTCTGTAACAACCCACAACGTAGTTGAAGTAAATATCAAGAATACAGAAGATTAAGCCTCCCACTATGGCCAAAATAGGTTAGTATTAGTTGTAAACCCATATTTATCACTTAAAACAACGAACTAGCGCATTTAGATCGCAACTTTGAGCTGTTTTAAACGAACTTTTAATTAACCGCTTTAATTTACTCCCATACGCGTTTATTTCATAACAAAAGCTTATACGCGCCCTTTTAATACTGTTTTAAAATTATTCAACAAAGGTAAGCGCGAAGCTAACTACGACTCAAGATTCGGCGATTGTACTAGATTGTGGCTCTCTTGAATCGCGTGTTGGGTTTTCTGGAGATTCTGAGCCGAAAAGCGTCTTTCCATCTGTTGTTGGTACGCCAATAAACCAAGTAGTAATGGTGGGTATGCCACAACGTATGGCCTTTGTTGGAGATGAGGTATTTAGTAAATGTGGCATACTTCAACACAACTATCCTATAAAGAATGGAGTCATATCAGATTGGAATAAAATGGAGTTTTTGCTTGATTATGTCTTCAAATATAAACTACAAGCAGACTCATCAGATAACCCTATTTTAATGACAGAACCTGCGTTAAATCCAGTGCAAATAAGGTACGTAAATCATGTTCTTTGAGAGCAGAAAATAATGAGAAAGTTTTTTTTTTTCATTGAAACTAAAAAAAGCAACAAAATCGGCAATCATCTTTCGTTCCTTAGTTCTTGCTTGAAGGCTTCCACCTCTTTTATGTATTTTTGATTTGTTTTCTCTTATGGATATTCAGTTCTTGCTGATACCTTTTTTTTGAGGGAGCGAACAACAACGTTAATGTTTGAGACATATAATGTTCCTTCATTTGGTTTAATGAATAAGGAGGTGCTTGCTTTATATGCCACAGGGGAAACAAATGGTTTAGTCATAGATATAGGTGACACGCTTACCCAAACAGTACCTGTTTACAAAGGACGCTCACTACAGAAATCGGTAGAACAAGGATTTTTCGGTGGAGCTGATGTAACTGAATCTTTAAGGACTCAACTCCAAGATGCAGGAAGAGGATACTCGTTCACAACTACAGCTGAGCGTTCCCTTATCAGGCATATCAAAGATACTCTATGTTATGTGGCTCTTGATTACGATAAAGAATTACGTAGGGATGACAAAGAAATTGAAAGCGTTTATAAACATCCAGGTGGTTATGATATTATCACTAATCACGAAAGATTCAAGGCTTGTGAAGTTCTTTTCAATCCAAATAAGACATCCGATTCACAACAGTTACTTGGTGTTCACACCATGGCTTGTGAATCCATTCAGAGATGTGATGTTACTATCCAACCTGTATGTGAAACGTCATTTAGTTTGTTTGTTTTTTTCTTTTCCAAAAAAACCTCCTTGCTGATAAGCTTCGACCCATAGCATCTGATTTGTTTTCTGATCTGTTTTTTTTAGACTATTTGTAGTAATATACTTGTAACAGGAGGTTCGAGTGTTACAACAGGATTTTCAGAGCGCCTACAGATTGAACTTTGCAAAGTCTTACCAAAAACAAAGGATTACAAGGTTGTTTCTACCAATAAGAAGTATCTTTCTTGGGTTGGTGGTTCTATGTATGCAAGTAATAATGATACCAAGACTGTGTTTATATCCAAAGAAGAATACGATGAATACGGGCCTGGTATTGTTAATAAAAAACGTTGATAAAATTTGTCTAAATAAATGTTCTCCGCATAGGATAGACGTTGAAGAGTGACTTTGCGTAATTTCGAAGCTGTCTCAAAAGCGATGCTGGCCCCAAAGCCGGGTCAAAAAAATAGAGCCAGATGCTGTCCAAAGTACAAAGCATGTGTAGCTGTAAAGCATATTGAGCAAACAATTAACTTCTGATTTTTGTCAACTTTTCTCAATCATCTCATTGTTACTCAAGATAAACTCCGGAATATTACATGTAGATTTCAGCATCGCTTCATTGTTACAATATCTACCTGCATCTAAATACTACTCTATGTCTTGTGGTAGATACACATGTTTAGTGTGAACACTGAGCAATATCAGTACTTCAGATATACTACATGACATAGCGTACTAAGGAGCGCAAATTACAGCTACTATTGGCGTTTTGGGTTGATTTAGTAACAAGACTGCACTAACGACTAGTTGGAAATTTCTTTCTTACTTTCTATAAAACGCCTTTTTTATGGCTGTGAGGGCGTTGTGTTATATAATTATCACGTGATTGGACGTTTTTAGGAAAAGACACTTGTTGGGAAACTGAGCAGCTAACTAAACGTTAAGACTAATGAGGGATGAATTCTAGTGGAAAGAAATCATTTCCCGAGTCATGTGCACCATTTTTTTAAAAAGTTCTTCATTCGCACAACAAGTCAACAAATCATTTATTTATGACTCCTATACGTGTACTACTCACTATAGCTCTTTGTTTCGTGATTTACACTACCCACGCTACGTTTGTATTAAAGGAAGAAGCAAATACCACGTGTATCAATAGGTACGCGCCTAGAGATTTATTTTAAGGCATTTTGAGACTTTGCTGCTTTTTTTTGTTGTTCAAAAAAAAAGTAGGTCATCAAACTTAATAGAAGTGCTCACAGCGTCAACATACGATGAACTACCTTTGACTACTCGCTATTGGGTAAACGTGGAGTTTAATGGAACTAGAGAATACCACAACCTTGTTTGCGTGTGGTGTCAGAATAGCGACGTATGCGACCAGTGCTATGAAGCGTTATCCGATTTTATATGGCAAGAAAGTGGCTTGCCAATGACGAAAACAGATTTGTTTATGATAGGCGCTGGGAATGATACAAAGACTTTTCTTAAACAGTATTGGAAGAATTCACGGCCTAAGTTGGCTTTAAATACCCATTGTATCGAAAAAAGGGCAGGAGGTTAGTGAAGAGAAAGTCAAACTTATTTCTGAAATACAGATCTTTATTAACTGTTGTTTGAATAGGGTTTTTCGATATTAATTGCAGTTCAACAAGTACTGTAGTATGTAAGGATAATATAACAACTGGAATACAAATTGTTACTGGGAATATATCTATTATAGACGCTGATGTTGTGCTGGGTGGTACTGAACGAGATTGTTCTCACTGCGTTTGTTAATATTTTTTTCAAGGAGTGGTCACGTTCGAGAATACAGTAATAGAAGTCAACAACTCAACTATTGCTATCACAAGATGCCCTGAATTTGAGGATAACGTGACATTCGATTTTGGAAATGTAAGTATAAATAGATTACTCAACACGTGAAAATCTAATCAAAATAAAAAAAATAGGAAACATCAGAAATAATGTTATTCGAGTTTAATGAAACATGTTCAATTGACATTGACAAAATATCAGTTTCTGAAGGTTCATGCTTGAAATTAGGTACATTCGTTATTACGTATGAAAATAGACTAACGTCTAACGCACAAGATAACAACAGATTGAGCCTCGTTGTATTTTTTGGAGATGATTGCGATACACTGAATTCAGACGAGTCTTCATTCCCGTTGATAGCAACTTGTTTGATAATAGTAGCTGCTATTATATTACTTGTGATAATATCTATGAGTATGGTGTATTTTGTACCTTCAATACGCCACCATGTACTACCTTATAGTCGTACAAAGCAACATGTGAATGTTGAGCAAGACGATATACTAGAATAAACATTAAATGTTGCGATATTTATAAATCAGACTTTTCCCTTCCTAGTAGACGGTCGAAGTCAACTAATTTCGGGTTACCTCTTCGTTGTACCAAATAGTACGCAAGATATTAAAAACTTAATACCAGAGCCAAAAAAAAGAGCTATGTTCTGAGAACCCAAAACATCAATGAAACAAATATTTTTAAGTTTGAAAAAGTTGCATCTTCGTCCTTATGTACCGGCAAGAGGAAAATAGAAATGTCAACATCACATCAAAGGAAACGAGCCTATCATAGTATTTTAAGGTGCTATAAATACTACACTAGCACCCTAAGGACCTGAATAAGTTAGTTCTTGCAAACCTGTCAGATTTTGAAAGAAGAACTAACTAAAGAGCTGCCATTGACTAAACTCGAAAATCAAAGTTTAAACTTGAAAGATACAGACAATATCTCCTTTTAGGCGAACAGAAGCCGAGCATTTGATACATAATTCTCCTTCAATGTTTCCACCTCCTCAGGTTCGAATCTGTCCTTGATTAATTTCTTCACGTGTGGTATGTTACTCGTGCAGTTGGAGCGAAAATAAAACGAAGGTTGAGCGTTTAGTTCCAAGTACTGCATTCACGCCAATTTTGTGCAGTCTCGTACTTTTCGAAACATATTTCTGAATGTTGAATGTGATAACCAATTTATTTATCACGTGATAGGCTGCGAATTAACTGGTGGACCAGGCGACGCTGTTGTTGTCTAGTATGCAGTGAACTTAATTCCATATAATGTAAACTTAAGTTTAACATCACACTGAGTTCTCTCCGAGAAGTACAGAGACTCCTTGCCAGGTATCTCTTTACACTTGCTAACGTTGAAATTCATGAAATAAATTCTCGTGGGAAGGAAATTTCATATCCCGTCATGTGTACGTTTTTATTAAGCTCTTTATTCGCACAACAAGTCAACAAAGCCCGTATTTATGACTCCTATACGTGTACTACTCACTATAGCTCTTTGTTTCGTAATTTACACTACCCACGCTGCGTCTGTGCCAAAAGTAGAGGCAAACACCGCGTGTATCGACAGGTACCTGCGTAAAAGGTTTATTTTAAAGCAGAAGAGTTTTGTTGTAATACAGAATTAGGCAATCAAGCTTAATAGAAGTGCTCACAGCGTCAACATACGACGAACTACCTTTGACGACTCGCTATTGGTTAAATGTGGAGTTTGAAGTAGCTGAATCTGAACCATATGACAATAATGCTTGTGGTTTATGTCAGAACGGAAACTCATGTGACACGTGCTATGAAGCGTTATCCAACTTTATATGGCAAGAAAGTGGCTTGCCAATGACGAAAACAGATTTGTTTATGATAGGCGCTGGGAATGATACAGAGACTTTTCTTAAAAAGTATTGGTTGAAAAATCGGCCGAGGCTGGCTACAGATACTCATTGTATTGAAAAAAGATTTGCTGGTATGCGAAGAAAACCTGAACTTGAACTTTGTTTGGAAATTTTGTTGACTTTGTTTGAATAGGGTTTAATGATATTAAGTGCACTGTACGAAGTACAGTAGTATGTAGCGATAACGTAACAGAAGGAATAAAGGTTGTCACTGGAAATATATCTATTGTAGATGCTGATGTTGTTGTATTGGATGGTACGGGAGTGTATTCTCTCGCAACTAATAGCGTTCCAAGGTCTGGTTACATTCGAGAATACAGTAATAGAAGTTGACAAGAACTCTACCATTTCCATCAATAAATGTCCTGAGTTTGAGGATAACGTGACATTCGATTTTGGAAATGTAAGTATAAATAGATTTCTTAACACGTGAAAATCTAATCAAAAAAAAAAAAATAGGAAACATCAGAAATAATGTTATTCGAGTTTAATGAAACATGTTCAATTGACATTGACAAAATATCAGTCTCTGAAGGTTCATGCTTGAAACTAGGTACATTCGTCGCTAATCTTGAAAAACACACTAACGTTTGACCCATAAGATAACAACAGATTGAGTCTTGTTGTATTTTTTGGAGATGATTGCGATACACCGAATTCAGAGGAGTCTTCTTTCCCATTGATAGCAATTTGTTTGATAATAGTAGCTGCTATTATATTAATTGTGATAATATCTATAGTTATGGTGTATTATGTACCTTCACTACGCCACCATGTACTACCTTATAGTCGTACAAAGCAACGCGTGAATGGTGTTGTGGAGGAAGACGATAGTGAGCTATAATAAATGCTTGTAATCCTGTTTACTTCAAAAGTTTCCATCCATGCAAACCTTATTAGCATAATCACTAGTTTGTACGAGGTTATAAAGTATCAAAGCAACTTGCAAGCTTTGTGAAATTCGAAAATCAAATGCTGTCCAACTTTGATAAGTATTTCAAAGACTTGAATAAAGACAATGTCTCCTTACTAAAACAGATTTGTTTATGACAGGTGGTGGGAATGATTCCAGGAGTTTTCTTAAACAGTGTTGGACGAACAAACAACAGAACTTGGATTCAAATACTTTGTGTTGAAAAAAGGTTGGCAGGTTTTGTGAAGAAAGCAATAATGTTCTGATCATTGATAGCAACTTGTTTGATAATAGTAGCTGCCATTATATTACTTGTGATAATATCTATAAGTATGTGCTTTTGTACCTCCAATACGCCATCATGTCTACCATATATAGTCTGTCGAAGCAAAACGTGGGTATTGTTGAGCATTAGATAGTGTACAAAAAAAAACTTGAACTGTCTTCATTGGTTCTGTTTTATCAAAGTTTGCAAGTACACCTTGAGGCCCAAAAAACCCGAAACTTGAATGTAAGCATCACAAGTTCTCAATTCATACACTACCCTTACTTATGTATACTGGTTATCCAGCGGCTAAAATTTTGCCCTAGTTTGGGTGCGGAGTAATGGGCGGTTACAAATATTTGTGTATGGGATTTCGGGGCGTACCAGTAATACAGCGTTCTGAAGGACTGTAAACGTTTATACAGTACACGTGACAATTTTGGTAAGATATGACGGAAAAATACGCTTGTATTTAAATAAAAGACTATGAAGTTTACTACGAACATTAAGAAGCTTCGGGGGTTTAAAGTGCCCTAAGTTGGGGTTTTATTTAACCCGTTCTTTCCACCTGTTTTTCCACTGCTTTTTCTTTAAGTCACGTGATTCATGACACGTTGAGTTTTTAATACCATATTCTCACAGTTAACACAACAATGGCAACATACAAGCTCACTTACTTTAACGCACGTGGCAGAGGTGAAATAATCCGCTATCTTTTCGCTGCAGCCAAACAAGGTAATAAAACGCTTTAAATATGGAATAAGATGAGAATAACGTGTTTTAAATATCTTTTCTCACGTGTATGTTTAGAGTATGAAGATAACCGCTTTACAATGGCCGAATGGCCTGCTATAAAGCCAACGACACCATTTGGACAAGTACCTGTGTTGGAAATCACCACTGACGGAAAAAGTTCGTAAACAAATTTTTTTTTTTTTCATATTTTTCCTATTTAGTTTTCCGCCATTAATCCTCTTTGTAGCCACCAAATACGCTCAATCAGCAGCAATTGTACGCTACCTTGCTCACAAGTTTGGTTTTTACGGCTCTTGCGCCGAAGACGAGCTCCTCATTGATATGGTTTGTAAGTATCTCAACTGGAAACGTATGTTCTGATGAACTAAACACTCATAGATGAACTGTGCGGAGACTTGTACCAAGAGTCTTCTATCATCCGTTTTCTGACACCTGAACCCGAACGTCCTGCCAAGTATAAGAAACTAACAGAAGAGAGTGTACCAGCAAAGCTCAAAATCATCGAGACATTCTATGCAAAGAATGAAGTATGTTCAAGTTTGTTCTTTGTGCCTTTGTTTTAAGTTAACGTCTCCCCAGGGTACCTTCTTGCTTGGTGATAAACTATCACTTGCCGATATCGTGCTTGCACGTGGTACTGATGACTTTGATGTTGATAGTTCTATTACCAAGACACTTCCAAACTTGCAAAAATTAAGGTACTTTTTGTTGCTCTAACGTTTGTTCTTCTTTGATTCTTACATTGTTTCTATAGAACTGCAACGGACGAAATTTTCAAGGCATGGAGAGAAAGCAGACCAAAGACTAATAATTAAACTCTCAACATTGAACAGTATGCTATTACGCTACTAAGACACGCACAATAAACACAAACAATTTAAAAAACCCGCCCGCTATTATTGTCCCCTCGTGAGTTTACCTACAAAACCTTCTCTACGTAGTACTTTCTCATCACCATTTCCATGATGGAGGCAACTACTTTCGAGGCGCCTTTTTTTACTGCTGTTGTGTTGGTGAGTTCAGGTTGGTGAAAAATACTATGAACACAAAGCCACGTGATTGTTAAAAACTAATCTACAGCATTTTTTGTTTGTCAAAGTCCACCAATGTTGTGTGCAAGGAAACTCAATTGTTTAAGTCCCGTGTTAAGTACAGAGCGATATATATTGTGTTTAAACCGGCGAGTAACCTAGCTATTAATTTATACACTGGCACGTGATCAAGTTGTATCAAAATGAACAAAAACAGCGCATTCTTTGATGAGATACCTGTTGAGGTCATTGTTTATATTCTACAGTTTGTTCCGATCAGATCTATGCACGTTATAGTACATACCTCTAAATTACTTTCAAATATTGCAAAACAGCACATGGGATACGTTAACAGGAGAAAAATCGTGATACACAACAAAAAGAAGCTTAAAATGATGTTTCTGACATTGCCTCATCTCATCAAAGAAAACGTGATTGTTGTAAAGTTTCGTATTAAACAAAAGCATTTACAGTACCTACAAGGAGTTTATGCCCTTGAATTACATGAAGAGTTACATAAGATTGACTTTACAGGCTTTAAAGTTGTTTATGGGATAGACTTTCAATATTGTGATTCTGTTTCTGATAAACACCTTAAACAGCTCTCTGGTATTAGAAGAATAAATCTTAAAAAAAAAAAGCCTTATGAAGTAAAGGATCACGTTTATTACGTTGCTGCACGCCGTCTAAAAGTAACAGATAAAGGCATCAAAGCTTTAGCTGGAGTCAATCACATTGATTTAAGCCATACTTCAGTAACAGATGAAGGCATTAAAGCATTGGCTGGTGTACAATACATTGATTTAAGCCATACTTCAGTTAGAGGTGAAGGCATCAAAGCTTTGGCTGGTGTTTATTATATTGATTTGAGCCATACTTTAGCTACAGATGATGGTATTAAAGCATTGGCTGGTGTTCATCACATTGATCTAAGCCATACATATGTCACTGATGAGGGCGTTAAATCATTGGCTGGTGTTTATCATATTAATTTAAAGTCCACTTCAGTTACAGATGAGGGTATTAAAGCTTTGGCTGGCGTTCGTCACATTGATTTAAGCAATACTTCAGTTACAGATGATTGTATAAAAGCGCTAGTGGGTGTTCACACAATTGATGTTACTCGTACAAAGGTTACAGATGAAGGTGTTAAAGTCTTGGGTATGGCTAATGTAATTAGGCATAGGTCACCGCTAAGATATTATTGCGTTATTTGGAGTCTAGCTTACAGCATTGGCACTTCTAAAAGTGTAAGTGTCAGATACGAAATGGCTTAACTCTAGACTAAGCACAACACTATTTGTAATACTCGAAAACGTTCTGACCTCTTGAGACTAATTCTGATACCAAATGTGTAGCAAAAAACATTTATCAATTAATTTCTTTGATGATTGTCCGTATCATTCAAGATAAGGCTCCGCCTGTAAACATTGTTTGACCTTTTCTTGTCAACTTTTTTGTCAATGACCAACAGTGAGTGTCAAAACATGTTCGCATAGCATGATTGAGTAACCTTAGGTTCAATAAAGCTGTACTGCCATTTTTGTTTTAACTTTACAAATTCACATCAACCTTAGATTATATACAAACTATTTATTCTAACAAAGTATACATCTACATAAAAATAGACTCCTCCCAAAGCCTTAAAAAGCACCATGATGATGGCCGCTATGAGCGTTATGAGCGTGATGAGCATGATGAGCGTTATGAGCGTGATGAGCATGATGTGAAGTATATACAGCAGGATTATACGCCGGAGGTGGTTGATCGTACATTACTGGAGAAGCATTACGCTGGTGTCCTGATATTGGTCCTGATTGGTAATACGCTCCTGTACCCACTGGACCGTAGGTTTGCTGCGAATATGTTAAATCAATCTTTTGTTGTTTTGGACTTACATTTGGGTATTGGCTCACTACTGTTACGGCACCAGTGCTGTTTCCTCTACTCCAACAAAGTACTAAAGCACCAAGACCCATGATCATGAATAGGCCGCCTAGCCATTAACGTTAGACATCTACAAAAAACTCTGTTCTGTTTTCGAGGTTTTTTGAAACGTACCGAAAGCCATCATTGCATACCAAGCCATTTTCCTGGTACAGAAATTAAAAAAGAGAAATATGAAATCCTTTATCAGACGACGCCGTACATTTCGTCGCGCCATATAAAGCTTAGTCCGAACACGAAGGCTCCCTGTATATTATGTAAGTTAGTGAAAGAGCATATTTTTGAGAACCAAAAAAAAAAGATAATCGTGGTTTTTATTAACACGTGACGCTTGGAGATGTTAATTTACACGTATTGTTATTAATTCGCACCATTAAAATTATACCACACCCTGCAATGCGTCTATTTCTATTATAGTAAGGAGAATCATACCATCCATATCCTTCCGATTCATACATCGTTAGTAAGTGCCAATATCGTTAAACAATCTAATTTTGTTTTCCTGAACAACGAACTTAACTAGTAAACGTTTGAAGTGAACCAAAACTCACTTTTTATGTGGACCTTATCGTTCTTTCGCGTTGTGATTAAAGAACCTGCGCAAACTAGAGCAATACACTGAAGAAGTTTTTTTTTCTAAATCACGTGATTTCTGTTTCGTAGGCGCTTACAAAAACATAATTGTTGTAAGGGTTTGTGTACCATAGTTTGCTATTGTGAACTTGTTTCTATTGGAGGGTGTACATAGCACCCTCCATGTGCCTGAACTCAATCATTGGCCACTTTCTTATTCTGTGATTTGTATTAATTGTTGTGAGCTATTCCTTCTTTGAAAGTACCTACAAGTGCTTTTATCTCCTGTCCTTACGGAGCCAGTGTCTGCTAGCCCTACCCCAAAACATAAAGCATTCATAGTGCTCTTCAAACTAATCTCCAAAGCATAATTGCAGTCCGATTGTGTTCTCTGGACTATCCGTTATACCTTTAAGTGTAAGATGACTCAATGGTTATAAGTAATGAATAGGGTAGTACCCAACATCACACCCAATCATTAGTTAGTACTTACAATCTTGACAATTATTTTTTATTGCATTGAAATATGACTGACTGTTCGTATTGACGACATTTGCATTGATGAGTCTGTTTGTCCAGATGATACTTCGTTCTTTGGCTTCTTTTGTATTGATGATATTTGTGTTATACTAACAAGTTCTAAGAATACCCAGTATATTAAACTTGTAACTAGAAACGGCCATGGAGATGCGTATGCTTCTAATACAGAAAACAAGAAGTTTAGTGAATAGATAAATATGAAGATTGAGCTCGACATGATTTGTATGGTTATCTAAACAACTTTGTTAGTCAAGCTTTTATGGTAATGATACCATTAGATACTGTTTTGCATGAATAAATACAAGTGTTAATGTAGTTGTGTTGGATAAAGAACAAACAGCTTGCCGGCAAAAAAGTATGAGATTTGAAGGTCAAAAAGATTTCCACTTAAATTGAATTGACAATGTTAGTCAATCTTTTATATTAATAAATTAATGCTAATGGTTAGCCTGGACAGCAACCAACTGCCGGCCGCATCTATATGCAGAAAAATGTTCAATAGATTTACTAAATAATGGAGAAAAAGATTTTATCAAGTTCGATCCAACATGGTTGATGACGTACAAGTCTTATTGTTTTCAGTGTTTTTGATTCAGTTTTTACTTTACGTAATCTTTTGAGTACATGGTATCCAGTAACCAATAAGTAGATAGCACATGAAATAGATACAAACAGTAATATTGTTTCAAAAATAAAGAATATTATCTGGAAAAAGTGGAACATCAACAGTGTCACACCGGTTATTTCAAGTAGTATCAAAAAAGCTACAATAATAGCGCTTGGTATAAAAAATGTGCCAACAGTGTATTTTGTATTTTCTCTCAAAGTCTTGACATTAAGAAGCATTTCATGCCTAAAGAGAAGTTAAAAGAAAAAAAACGTTTTTCATTGCAAAGACAATTTTGCTTTTTTTTTTCAACGATTGATACAAAGGTCACGTGATCAAATATAAATTTGGTTCAACTACTGATAACGTACCAATAAAATCCAATGAGTACTGTTGTTGCAAGTGATAGTGATACAAGTCCAAGTGACATAAATGAATGGAAAGGCATTGGAAAGATACGTCTTGTGTATATTGGATCAATGATAACATAAATACTCCTCAATGTGTTTGCAAACACTTCAATGTAAAGACATGACAACTGATATGTTAACTGTAAACCCTGAGCCGACTTGTACATAATATATATCTTATGACATGCCAGGAACGTTGCGTAAAGACAGAGGGATCCAACAAAAACAGAGAAAAATATCTACAAGTTTATAAAAATTAGTCAGAACTAATAACCTTGAACAACAACGTACTGATCCGTATACTGTAGCCGCCATCCATGGATTTTTATCTATACAAATATTATTACCACAGTGAACCAAATTTATTGGAGAGACCGTACCATCACTAAAGAGAGTGACATTAAACTCAATAAAAGTGCCATTAATAGTTGGTGTATAGACCATGTCATAAACATCTTCAATTTCTTCTCCAGCAGCTTCAACTGTTGGAATGCTAGGTAGCTTCTCAGGTGCCTCAATACGACTCAGCTTTAAGTAGTTGTATGCTCCCGGTACTTCTAGAGATGTGTTAAACTCTTTAAAGTATTGGTTAATTGTCCGCACTCAGTAGCTTTGAGAATAAAACAATAGCTTTCGCTCCATGTTGGTACGCATCTCGGACTTGGTCGCTCCAGTGTCGTCCAGAATCATCAATCATTACAATTTTTTGTGAAACATCAGGATGATTTAAGCCAACAAGGAAGCCTATGAATACACGTACGAAATATGAGAATGATAAAAAATTACGATAATACAATGGTAAATGCGTCCAAATCAGTATTTTTGATATCACGTGATTTGTCATGGTTTTTATTAACAATGACGTACCATTTATTCTTTTTGTACTCCACGAGTCCCCTGAAAGCCATGAGACGTTTGGACTGTCGAAGTGCTCTGCTACAAGTAAGATTGAAGGTACTATGCTTATTGATCGTTTAACAGGTACGCACTATCCCTATTTCCATGTACGATTAACCCTCTAGCTTCCCATAGTACTAAGAGTACTACTAACACAATATAACGCATTGTAAAGTAGAACAGTGGAAAATGGTGATTTTATCTGAAAATGCAGCTTAAACTTGGATGAGTTAAGCGCTATCACGTTGCCCTTTTGCATTGTCGCTTTGCTACAAGGCTATCATGAAAGTGTGATAACAAGTTCAATAAAAATTACTTTGTACTTATGCAAACGTTATGCTGGTGACCATAGATATGTGATGTTCTCAAACATTGTTTTATCCCTTATACTAAGAACTTTGGGAACATGGGAATAGTTTGATGTCTTTGTACCTGTTTGATAAAGAGTCTCAAGACTTTCAATTACCAAGAATCGTTCTTTAGCTTCTTTTTTATTTTCGGTGTATTAGTGTTATAGTTTCCTAACAAGTTCTAAAAATATCCAGTAAATCAACCTTGTAGGTTTGTTGTAACTAGAAACGCCCAAGGAGATGAGTATGTCGTGAAAACAGAAAACAAGAAGTTGAATAGACAAACATGAAGATTGCACGCGACATGATTTGTATGGTTATCTAACAACACAGTTAGTCTTTCGCTCACGTATTTGAATGTATAATAGTGTTAAAGTAGTTGTATTAGATGGACAAACAACATTGAGGTGTTATCATTACACAAAATAGTCATTCCCAGTAAGAAAACTGGCTCTGACATGTCTGGTATTGATTTATGAAAGCTGCTCTTTTCAGTATTCAGTCTAATAATGTGTTATAGTGGAATTCCAAATAAGGAAACAGGGCTAGATTGAATTGATTCATTGAGAAGCCCTAGGAGTCCTCGCTTCATTTAAAACGATACATAAGTATTACTCTTACTTGTAATCAAGAAGTATACAAACTCTCACTTGTGAGGCTTAACCTGGTGAGTTCGTTGATAGAAGGGATATTATAAATAATTAACTTAAAAACAAAGGCACGTGACATCATGAAAGGCTACAACGTATGTGGTATACTGATAATGGGTGGCTTTCCTAGGATAAGTGTACTGATTAGATGCTGATAAAGGACTAAACGCAAATATAAACATGGTTTTTTGTTTTCTTTTTTTTTTTTATTACAACTTTCTTTGTTTGTATTTTTTGTTTTCCAAGTTTTAATAACATCTCTGTCTCACCAAAGGTAGTATAAATATACTGTTGTGTAGTAAGCTCTTGTAATTTTTAGAAAAAAACATCTAAGTGACAATGGTCTCTATGGGTATTTCTTCCGCTCCTATCAACAATCAATTAATTGGTTGCTCTCAACCTCTGGTTCTGAACCTGGTGTACTATCTTCCTGAGCATTGTCTTCTAAATATCGAATAAAAAACTGTCACTTCATACTTGAAGATAAAAAAATTATTTTAAACACGTGGTTACATACGCGCAAGTAACGCAATACGAAGGTAAATTGCAAAAAAAAATAAATCTCTGAAGCAAAAATAAAATAGAAATTCTATCAGGTATTAGAGACGTACCTTCTCCAAACACTCCTCCTGCTTTCTCTTTGAGCTCTGGTGGTAAATTTCTAGGTATTTGTTTTAGGATTTTTGGCAAACTGAGCCCAAAAAAAAAAAAACACTATCGAAGTCTCAGACAACGAGCTAGTTAACTAAAGTAATCTAGAACCACGTGGACTGTAAATACCCATAACGGATGCGTATTAATCAGTCTGTTAAAATCGATAATGTGACTATAAAGCTCCGTATACCACGTGTGTGTATTATTAACCGTTACTGAGTAATATAGGACGCCTCTAACGAAACCAAAAGGTAAAAACAAAAAAAGTTACGTTACCTTGCATCAAAAGAACCGTCGGGGTTATAACCCACGTGACCAGCATGTTGAAAACCGCTAGGACCTGATATTGAAAAGGTTACAGGCGCTTGTTTCTTCTTAGACCCAAAGGCTCCCATTATATGTGGACTAGAACTACAGTTAGGCTTGCCAAATTTCTTTAATGTTGTTTTGTGTTTTCAAACTAAATTTCTTTCGGTTTTACGGGTGATTGTGGTCGATTTGGTATAGTTAAGCGTATTTTCTATTAACCCAATACAACCATAAAATCAAAACAATGTTAAAAACCAATCACGTGTTTATAGGAACGCGTAAAAGTCAATAAAATAATAAAATGAGAAGGATTTGAAAAAAAAAAAAAAAAAACTACAACCTGAGCTATTGTTTGCTCAGAAAGATACAAGAGTCTTAAAGTACACCATATGCGATCGCGTTGTAAATAAGTAGTAGATCATTTTACAACGGTTCAAGCACATGACGGCGTGATTGCGTCACAAGGAGAACAAAAAATCATAAAAGGAACTTTGCAAATAGCTGTTATTTTGATTCTATTACGTACGTACTCAAGTGGTTTTACTTCGCGTTTCAAAAATTACAACGGCCTTCCGTTAACAGAATTGACTTGACTGGTCAATTTGACATAACGTCTGTAGTACATACTTAAAGAACAGCGAAATACTCATCGTAGTATACTAGAGTATCGTACTAGGTCATTAAAAGGTACGTATTGAAAAAAGGAAATGGAGTTGCTGTTTGGTTGGCTATTTTTTACAATTCCAAAAAACAAGCTCCGAAGTAACAACTTATAAACGATTTTTTCAGGAAGGGAGCCTATTGACTTAATTAAATTCAGAAGCTCAGAAAAAACAAAAAAAAACCAAGCCTCTTTGAAAAAAAAAAAAATAGGTCGCACAACCCCTTAATAGGTATATTTCGCGTATGCAATCTGTAAAGGTTGTAGTAGTAGGGTACCCAATTGATTTTGATTAAACAAAAAAGAGACAAACGCTAAAATTGTAGTAGTGATGGCGCTGTCGGCAAATCATGCCTTTGCGTCTCATTCGCATACAAGGCTTTCCCGCGAGATTATGTACCTACTGTATTCGATAACTTTAATGCAGTTGTAAAATTTGAAAACCGCTCTGTAAATCTAGGTGCGTAGTGTTATTTATTGGCTAAATTAGCTTTAAAAAAACGCAACTCGCGACATCAGCTCACCGGTATTTTAAAACAGGCCTTTGGGATACCGCAGGACAACATGATTTTGAACGTATTCGACCTGTATCATACAAAGAGACAGACGTAGTCTTTATGTTCTTTTCCTTGGTTAATCCGATAAGCTTCCAAAATATCAAAGCAAAGGCACGGCAATTAATATATACAACGTCTACGCACCTTTTGGCGTTATTTTAGAAGGCCGTTATAATTTTTCGAGTTTTGATTTTTGAAATTTTATTTAGCGTTTATTGTTGCTTCTTTACGTTAATCTAACTGAGTATAGTGGTTACCAGAAATAAGACAGCACGTTGGTGATGCACCAGTTTTATTGGTTGGAACCAAACTAGACCTTCGTACAGATCAAGAGACCCTAGATAAATTACGTGAGAGGAATCAAAAGCCAATAGAACGCAAAGCAGGCAAAAAGATGGCGAGAGATATTGGCGCTGTCGGTTACTTTGAATGCTCATCAAAAGAGAACCTTGGATTAAAGGATTTATTCGATGAGGCTGTTCGTATTGTTATTAATAAGAAACAGAACAAAAAATATGGTAAAGTATGCGCTTCTACATCTTGTCGCCAAGTGTTCACAAAGCTTGGACCAAAGCGTGCAGTACGTACCGTTTTTAGTACATTTTGTTTTGATCATTCAAACTTGATTTTTTTTATTTCTTTATTTTAATGGCTGTATTATTATTATACGGGAGCAGTGATGGTCCTTGATACGTTTTTTGGTAAAAACGTTGCTAAGTATTGTTTGTTGAACCCTTTTTTTGATTTTTCTTTTTTTTTTTGGGTTTTCTTATTTTACTAAAACGTCATTTTCTCGTACTGACTACTTATTATTGTAATAGGTTAAATGTAGCAGGTGTTCTCATTTGTTTTGTCATAATTGTACTCAGTCATGGTCTGATGGGTTTAAAGGATGTCTAGAATGTACGTAAAACATCAAAAAAAAAAGCACATTGAGTGTCCACAAGAACGCTCATTTTTCTTGCTTCCTCTCGTTTGTAACTCTGTAGTTGGTGTATTACGTTGCTTATTTTATTTTTGCCAGGTTCTGCAAACGAAGCAAGGGAGAGAAAACAAGCTGGTGAGACTTTACCAAAAGTCAAACGTGAGGTCACAACAGACTTTGAATCTGGTTTCGGTGGATACTTCGACCCAGAGAAGCCAGAGAAAAAACCTAAAAAGAAGAGGCGTATGACTAAAGGCGGGAACTTGATTGATCCTCACAGTGAGGTGACTGAAGAAGAAGGTGATAAAACTGCGGATGATGCAAAAACTGAAGCATCCATGGAGAGCAAGGATAATAATAATGCAGAGTTGAAGAGCGGCAAGGGTAGTCCAAAGACAGCTCCTGTAGGCAAAACTGAAGAAAAAAAGTCAAAAAAGTCTAAGGCTTCTAAATCAGCGAGGTCTAAGAGCGTGTGCGTCATATTATCTATCTGCTTTAACCGTTTTTAACTACAAAACCGAAAATAATGGTCCTGAACGTAAAACGCACGTAAAGCGTGTTCATATTTACTTTTGTTCCCATATTTTATTTATATTAGTGGTAACGCACCGGAATTAATTATTTAAGGAGCTGTACAGTTCAAATCGTTCAAATTCTCTACTTTTTTTTTAACTCCCACCCCCACAGAAACGCCTTGCGTTTTAGTTGGCTTATAAAAACTGTATTTTCAAGGAGAATGCATAAGAACTGTAAATCATATTTTAACGTTTTTTTTTTATTTGAAATTTGATTATTGATGCTTTGTACTTACTGTGGGTCATAGTAGTGAGCCAACAGGTGGTAAAGAATCAGTTAAATCGCCTAAATTGTCTAGAGATAAAGAATCTGGTAGCGTTCATGAGAATGGTGGTAGTACAGCGAGGGATAATGACGAGGTAGCGAGTCGCACAAGCGAATCTCAAGGGCAGCCTCCGGCCTGGTAGATTTTTTATATTATATTATAATGTTTTGACCTGCAATGGCTTCGTTGTAGTGTCAAAACACCCTTTGTATCTAGTATGTATTTTATTAGCTTAGTTTTAATGCAAAATCTTCATTTTTGTTTTTCTACAAGTGTTTCTTGTAGAGTAAGACAAAATCAAAACTTTTCTCCTCTACAGTTTTTTATCGCAAGAAATTTTTTGTTGTTTTTGTAGATTGCTTTTTTTTTGACTATGTTTGTAAAAGAAATAGTTCTTACGAGTTATCAGGTACCGCCTAGTAGTGGACGAAGGAAAAAAAGCAAATCTTCGAAAGATAAAAAAAATGTAGACAAAAAAGGAGAGGGTGCAACAAAGTCAGCTGAAGATGGGGAGGTTGAAAGGAAAAGTTCTCAACAAAAGCTCGCTGCTACTACTTGAAAATTTAAAAAAACGTGAAAAAAAAAAGAAAAAACCTTTTGAAACAAAAAAAACCAACCCCCACCTCCTCCCTCCGCTTGTTTTGCAGTTGCTGTACAATTCTAAAATGTAAATATAAAGTTCAATCTCGAAAATGGTTACTTGGTTGTTATGTAGATTTAGAAGCAATGAAGGTTTTGAAATTAGAAAAAAAATGGAATGAAATGTCTGTGTGGACCAGTTTCATGGATTGATGTTAATTTTTCTGTTTTGAACCAGCTAGGTTTGTATTGCCGAATAACAGTATGGTGGTTTGAGAAAAGTTCAGGTCTCTGGGAATGATATTATGTGCGTGCTGTCATTTTTTTATGAATCTTATTAATGTTTGATTAAAAGTCAACGAATGGACTTCCACAATCGCAGTTCTTCTGGTTTAGTTTCTAAAATGCATTACATTGCATTATATTTATTTTTTGCTACGTTGGGAGTTTCTGGGTTAATTATACATGGTGCTCAAGACAGTAAGTCCAACAAGCTATACACCACAGTTTACCTCCAAAATTTTGACGTTTTAAAGAGCACTTCGACAGTCCTAATATATCGTGGCTTTCAGGAGATTCGTGGAGCACTAATACAATAAATGGCACGTTATTTTTGAAAAACACGTGATCGGTTGCTTCATAGTTGTCTATGGGCGTCAGGCATCCATTACAAAGTTTCTTTGCCCTAATGAAAAATATCCCAGTTTTAAACGAAATCCGACATAATCACGTGATACGAATACGACTTTTTTGACATTCTGCTTGTTTACTCTCATGCTATAGGCTTACTTGTTGCCTTGACTCACCCGAATGTAACAAACAAAATTGTATTAATTAAAAACTCACTCGAAGATTGGAGCGCCACTGTAGGCGCAGCGCACCAGCTTGGAGCTAAAGCTGTTGTACTATACTCTACAGATATCAGTATGTACTGTATCTACATAGCAACAGTTAACTCTATTTTAGATGTCCCAGGCGCATTCAACTACGTAAAGCTGAGTCGTATTGAGGCGCCGCAAAAGCTTCCTAGCATTCCAACAGTTGAAGTTGCTGGAGAAGAAATTGAAGATATTTATGACATGGTCTATACACCAACTATTAATGGCACTTTTATTGAGTTTAATGTCACTCTCTTTAGCGATGGTACAGTCTTAGTTTATAACCAAGTGCCATGGTAATAATAGCGCTTAGAACCAAATCCATGGAGTGGTGTCTCAGTGTATGGAACTGTACGTTATTATTTTGTAATAAGCACACTTCTAAGCCTTTCTGATTAGATAGTTTTCTCAATTGTTATTGGATCTCTATGTATTTGTGCAACGTTCCTGGCATGTCATAAGATATACATCATATACAAGTCACCTCAGGGGTTACAACTAACATCTCAGTTGGCATGTCTTTACATTGAAGTGTTTGCAAACACATTGAGGAGTATTTATGTTATCATTGATCCAATATACTCAAGACGTATCTTTCCAATGCCTTTCCATTCATTCATGATCCTTGGACTTGTATCACTATCACTTGCAACAACAGTACTCATTGGGTTTTATTGGTACGTTATCAGTAGTTGAACCAAATTTATATTTGATCACGTGACCTTTGTTGCCATCTGTAAAGAAGAAAATGGAAACTGTTTTTTTTCTTTTAACTTCTCTTTAGGCATGAAATGCTTCTTAACGTCAAGACTTTGAGAGAAAATCATAAATTCACTGTTGGCAAATTCTTTATACCAAGTGTAGTTATTGTTACCCTTCTTATACTGCTTGAAATAACAGTTGTCTTTCTTCTAATATTCTATGTATTTAATGCTGCTTACATTATTTTTGAAGCTATTGTTTTACTTCTATCTTTTGCCTCAGGTATATACTTACTTATCACTGGATACTTTGTACTCAAAAGGCTCAATAAAGTACAAGCGAAATCAAAAACACTGAAAACAATAAGACGTGTACGTCAACCCTGTTGGATCGAACTTGATACACATCTTTTTTCTCCAAACATTCATTTTTTAGTAAATCTATTGACCATTTTTCTGCTTTGTATAGACACATCCGGCCTTTTGTTGCTGTCTAGACTAAACACCATTGACACTAATTTATTGATATAAATCTTGACTAACAAAATTGTTTAGATAACCATACAAATCATGTCGAGTGCAATCTTCATATTTATCTATTCACTCAACTTCATTTTTTTTGTTTTCAAAACATACTCATCTCCTTGGCCGTTTCTAGCTACAACGTTTATGTATTGGGTTCCTTTATTACTTGTTAGTATCATACAAATATCAGCTATACAAAAGAAACCAAAGAAGCAAGATTCATCATCCGCAGTACAGACAATGACTCACATTCCAACTACCGCAATAACTACTTCACCGAACATTTAACTAGTGTTGTGCTTACCAAAATAAAGCCAATAATCACAACAGACGTTGAGTTATATTACCAAAACATAGCGTGTTGCTAACATAGAATTTATGTCGTATACTAACAATGAGTTGTGTAAGAACAATCTACTAGTTTGAAACCTGAGAAGTAAAGTTAGAGTTATAACACTCTCAGTTTACTTTCTTCTATCAACTAACCAAGGAACACTAACTAAGACAATGTTGGGAGGAAGACAAAATGTCTTGTAGCTCTAAGTAATTAAAGTTAAACATGAGTTTACTATAGGAATACAATTGTTTTGTTTAATAGATAGTTGCTAGTATCGTTTCATCTCAAATGCATCAGTTAACTGTTAGATACTTGAAGTTTATTTTAAACTTTTCGCCATACCTAGTACACAAGTAGATACCATTTGCATGATTTGAACTATTTATTGCTTGGATCGGAGGTTATTTTTGAGTATGTTAGCACCATAACGATTGTTCTGTTCAGGATGTAAACGTTCAAGCCTTTCACCACAATACTTTCCAAGAGTACAACACGTGAACGTTTCGTTTTCTCCAACCAAAACAGTATGTTCTCCATCTAAAATATAGTTGTATAATCCATCAGATACACGAACAACTGAGTCATACAATTCATCTGGTCTGTACCTAACACGATTTTTCAGTCAACAGAAAAGAAAAAAATGAGAAAATGATTTAAGGTTTTCTCTTTGTCCACCTAATGAATACACCTCTGTATTCAACGTGAAATAGACGCAATTATACATATCGCTTTCGTATGAGGTTACAATTTTTTCATGAGCGTCTGAGGCATGAAAATCACTTTCTACAAAACTAAAATTTAGCATTCGTACCATTCGCCTTTGATGAGTATAGGGTGACCTCTAGTTATCCAAAAGTCACCTAGTTTGACCATACGTTTCTTTACTTTCTCGCGAATGGCATCAACATATAAAACAGTTTGTACTGTTCCTGAAGATGATACAATTTTATCACCAACACAAATAACTTTTGCTTTCCTTTTCATTATTGTACCATCATCTGTTACTATTTTTAGCATAAATTTTCCATCAAAACACCCTGGATCATCGTAATAGTATACTATTGGTTGTACTCTAGTGTATAGCTTCCTTCCATTCTTCTCACAAACAACATTGGCATGGGGCATTTGACGCCACTGTCTGTCATAGCTAGGGTAGACAACAATACTGCAAATACCGTCCTTGGCCTCTGAGCAATTGTGACGACCCAATACGACACTGTTATCCACAATTCCGTAATCTCCTTGTAGATAGCTACTACTATCTTTCTCGGGTACTTGGGCTCTTACTTCGACAGTATATGTACCAGCACCTTTGTTTAGAAGCTCTGATTCTATTGAAACGCGTATTGCAAGAGAACGAGATGCGTTTTGGGCGAAACTTAATCGTTTAGGAAGTGCCGGATAGAGGCTTTTTTCGGCTCTTACAAGCACGTTGAAGCGTAGTGAAACTGTTTTAATGCTATCCAGCTGTTTGTAAGTGAGGTGAGAAAAGATTGATAGTAAACAGTCATCATTAACGTCCTGTAGCGTTGTAGACAGCGTTAAAGCTGATAAATTGGTGTCTAAATTATCCATACGGTATTTGATGCTTTGGTTGATGTTTCGGTTAGTGGATCAACTTAATACCGAAGTAGCTAAGGCAACAATCAAAATCTATTTTTGGCTTTTGACTGTAAACACAGGTTATGAGTGTTACACCCACAAAAAGGTATATGACCAGTATTCATTAGTACTTGGAGTAACAGTACTCTGTGTTTGAGTGTAGAAACCTCAAGGCCAAAACATAACAGTCAAAATAAAATGGTAGCTAAACAGAATTGAAAACAAGTTTGTGCCTTCTGTGGTAACGTATCACGTGTTGAGATAATTTCAAATATAAAGGCCAGTAACTGTTCACATACATTGGTTGGGTCGGTAGAGGTAGGGTGCAGCACAGTTTTTGCACAAAGTTTACAATTTGTAGAAATGCAGAATTCACAAAATGCCGATTTGCTACTTTTACTGCATTTTATGGATTCTTTATAGTGCTATTTCTCATCATTGAAATCATTTTTGTACTGTTGATTGCGCTTCATAGTATACAGTATACTATAGAGTACTTTTAAGTAATGAGAAAGTATTTCGTTAATGCAGTGGTGAGAAAAGGTACTACCATTTCAATCAGTTTTTTTTTCACCAGGTAATTTCATTGTAAAATTACCAATTACAGAAAAGGAAATTATAGAATTTCCTTTTAGAGATGAACAACGAGAGACAGATGTCTCTCCTGGATTTATCTAGTATGTTTAACTAATATCTCTAGGTAACTTGTATAGATAAATACGGGCCTTTTACAGGAAGGTGGTTGTACTTCAGATTTTAGTCGGAAAAGAAAAAATAAAGATGCTTCCAAAATAGAACCACTTACATATAACTGTAAAACTAAAGGCACTAATTAAACGTGTCAATCGTTTACGCATTACTCAAGGAATCAAAGCGTAAACGTCATAATGGGCAAGTTATACTAAAATGCAAAAAAAAAAGTCGAAAAAATGTCAAAGATATTGAACTGTTCGCCACAAAGGGATACAACTGGGCTATGGTGCTCAGTCGCGGTAAGGCATAGCCCTTCAAACCGCCCCCCTACAATGGGGCTTTCTAAATAGTTCCTATGGCATAATATAGGATAATTAGTGCCGAATTTGACTTTTTGCAAAATTCCACAGGTTGGGTTTCCGATTTACGCACATTTTTGAAGCCTAATTGTCAGCCAGCTTCTAAACAGCCTGATGCGGCTTGAGATGTGTATACAATATAAATGAGTACATCTTACCGCTGTTTTATCCCACGTGGTGGCTAGAATTGGCAGAGTATTTTTACGCAGTCTTCTTGTTACTAGGTAACAGTAACGTTCTGTACAACTGACGTGATAGCCTTAAATGAGCGAGGTGAAGAGAGAAAACAAGAAGAAGAAAGCGGTATTGATTAAAACGGTCACAGTAAATTGTGTTGCTTACATTAACAATGCCATGCGAACGTTGTGAAAACTATTTGAGGATTTTGAAAAAACGAAAACTAACACGTGTTTATTGCCTGTAAATGTTGTAAATGTTGCTGAATAACACAGCAAACGTCTTTTACAGCAAAATAATGAGGGTGCAAATAATAAATCACAGGACCCATCTCGGACCAGATATTGGATTGTTGTCAGCATATTTCCAATAATAACAATCCACTCTTAAGCACATGACGTCATTACCAACTATCTGTTTGATTTTACTCTTTGTTGGCGCTTCGCTAGCACAAATGTCTTTTTTACAAGCTACAGTCGATTTTGATGATGCCGCAGCTGTTTGTGAAGAACAGTAAGCCAACTCCTTCCTACTCCGGATGATTTCGTTAACGTTTTGTGTTAACACGATACGTTAGGGGCTTGGTTTTAGCCGAGATCCTCTCTGATGCCGATTTCAACATGGCCAGTACCGTTTGCTCAACAGGATGCATGGCGTGGGTCAACGCTCAAAGAGAACCATTGAGCGCTACTCTTAACGACAGGCGCGCCAATTTTTGGGTTGTTTGAACTCTTTAACGTCCGTCATTAGATGTCAACAATGTCGCACTAACCCTACTCCATGTACTGACTGTGAAATGGTCCTAGATAGTATTGTGTGGTTGCGTAGTAACGTGAACGTTCGTCAAACGCCTCTATTTACAGACATTGTACTACCACAAAAAAAAAAAACGTAACACGTGCTGTTCACTTAACTATTTTACAAGACTCCAGCCAACATCGTGACATACCTAAATATGTACTGGGGTGGCGCTGACCCAAACCGCCCAGCAATTGAATTGTGTGCCAATTTCTTTGGGACGGATGGAGGATTTTTGGTTGACATTGATTGTGGTTCTGACAATGGATTTACAACAGGAGTTCTTTGTCGTACGTATATTAATCTTACGTGAGCATTCAACTGAAATATAAAACCTAGAACCAGATCCATTGTGTCCGAATAGGTACATCCTTGTATAGTTTTGCATCACCACCAACCTATTCTTAGACTCAGCCAAGTAGATGCTGCTGCACGTGATGCTGTACGTGTGGCACTTCTTTAGCCTTTCTTAGCACCTACAATGTTGCAAAAGTAGCAAATTCGGGAAGTAAGACAAACTTATGGTTGCGGCTTTGCATTACCTTCATTTAAGAAACTACTTTCTAATAAACAACATTGTTCACATATTTCTACTCAATCGATGCCTTCAAAGGAAGGCATTAATAGAAACCCTTTTGTCCACAATTTGGTGACAGACGTCTGAAAACTGAACAAATGTTTGAGAAGACTGTCAAAATGGTTTTGTATGTTATGTATGCAATCATGCCTTTTCTTTGTCTTAACATGCATAAGAAGAAGTCAATAAAGATGTCGTCATGCTATAATCCCTTTAGAACACGTGGTTCTGTAAAGACAAACCCTTTGAGGCAAACACGTTTCAATAGCAGGTTGATTAGATTGTTTCTTTTTGAGAAAGCACGAGTATAAAAAGATGGAGGTTTGTAACTTTTTTTTTACGTATTTTAGAACACGTGTTCTATAATTTATTACATTCAATACCAGCTTCGTCAAACATTTGTTTAAGCGTTCCATCACGTTTAGCACGCATTGTATCTACACGTTGTAAGCGTCAGAAGTAGTTTTAAACAAACAAAGTGTATTTTAAGCTTTAATGGTACCATCACAACCGCCAACGAATTTACCGCCTATCCATACGTTTGGTACGCTACGTTGATGTGTTTCACGAGCAAGCTGTGCTTGAATTTCGCTTCCATTGGCTAGGTGACGTAAGTGAAAGCGTAGAGATTAAAATGGCGTTTGTAAGCGATTTGCTGAGATCAGTGCGGAGAATTTGAAGGAACCTTCAAAAAGGGAAGGTAAACGGCGTACTTTCTGTATCCAGTTCCATTAGACCGTATTGCACGTCCAATGCCCGAAATAGCTTCTTTACCTGAGCGCAGTACCTAGAAACTAGTTATATTGGCATTAACGACGCGTGAATACCCGCAATATGTCTTTGAAAACACCATAATGTCATTTTCTGTTACTTTTTGTTTAATCAGCTCAGACATGCCGCTGGAATTCTCGCTCGTAGCGCTAAAGATACCTCCCATTATTGTACGTTTGATTGTTGTGGTTTTAGCTTTGTTCGTATTTATTCTTGGCTTACAGTGCGCAGAGGTACGTATAACCTTGCACAATAGCATCCAAATACAAAATCACAACCCGCGACATGGAGACTTAACCAGTTTAATGCTTTCTTCTACAAATATAGTCCTTACGCATTCACTACGCCGCTGTAGCGGCTCTTGAGAATTTTTAGCATGTTTTGACGCTTTTGAAGAGAATCGGTTGAAACTTGTTTGTAACTGTAAAGCTTGACATACTAACGCCCGCCTAGCCATGCCTAAGCACAGCGTTACAAATCATTATTTTTTTCAACTGAAAAGTACCTCCTGCCTCTACAAGGTGCCTTGATGCCAAGGTAAACGATTACATGCTGTTTCCTATTGAACACATCCGCTAAGCTAGCATTTGTATGTACACAAGCGTACTACACGCAATAGTTTGTAAGAAACCACGTATAGCAATGTTAACGTACAGTATTGAACAGAGGGTTTTTTGAGTTTAAGCTATACAATTCTGTGTTTGGTTGAGAGTATGTGATGCGTAGGTGACGCTGTACGCGTTCGTTAACGATATTTATTATAGCTATCTTCAATTCTGTGACGGATATTGCTTCTGGCACTCTCAGGGATATTGGAAACACGTGTTGAATGCCCCAAGGGTAATCTAAGACACTTGTATCCATATGAACTTCAACGTACTTTTTAAATAGTTTTGTACGCTTTACTTTACGTTTGATAGGTGCCCTGGACTCCTTTCTATACGCCATAGGGATTATTGAGTGTAATTGACTTGCTTCTTTAATGCGTACATATTCATAGAACGTGGTTAACTTTAACCGCGCGAAACGTGCTATCAACTTGCTTTTTTTCAAGAAATTACACTTAGGAGAATAATTGTTTAGAAGGGTCCTGGTTAACTTCGTAACAGAGTGTGGTAACTAAGTACAAAGCTCTAGTAGAGCAATATTGCGCCTAATAGTAGTGGTTGCAGGGATACTCAAAGGGAGATTGATAAGCAAGTGATGAATTGAGCATCGTATTCCTGCACGCTATCTTGTAATTGGTTGGAGAAAGCGACGTATCAAACAATTCACAACTTAGACAGAATAAGATTACCCGCACTGTACATTGTTATGTGTTTAATATGTAGGAAATCAACAGTTTAAGCATAATATCTTTTGTGCTTGTTTCAGTAATAGTCTTACCCTTCACGTGGTAAACAGAAAAGAATGCCGAAGAAAAGTGTTTGTGAGTTGTTTATTTACAATAATTTGAATAAACAACATCGTGGTAGAGTGCAACGTAACAGTCAGATTTTGAAACAAATAATTTGTTAAACTCATCACAATACTTTTTTGTTGAACAGTAGTCACCTAGTTGCTATTGTAGCACACGAATTGGTTATATAACAAGTATTGATAGAGTAGATAAATTATATATAATTATTCATGTGATAAGACGACACTGTGTTTTCACCAATCCTATTGCCTCAATGTAATATTCTCAAAAAATTCTTATTTTTTTCCTTAGAAACGAGACCAATACCAAAATCAAGAAAAGAAGCAGTAGTTTAATGATAAGATCATTCAACACTTTACCTATGTTATGTTACTTTGTATGGCCTTGGTTAAGGCTCAAGTCTCTGTAAGACTGGTGAACAAAGTGCTCGTATCCCAACAATCGAAGATGCAACCTGTTGGTGCTAGCGTTCTATTTCAACAGAGAAACAAGAACGACCATTACTTCAAAACAAATCTTGTATCTGGTGTTGTATTTAATATAAACCCATAACTTCTCAGTGACATTCTATTAGCTCGATTGATAAATAAAAGTTCGTAACATTTGAATTGCATTCTTCACTGCTTCAACATATTTTATTGTGTACTTTAACTTTGGTTGGTCGTTCTTTTTTGATGCTCTAAAGTGATGCTTGTTGAGATTTTTGATCCTCTAAAAATTCTTCTAGACAAGCTACAATAGTTCCCTTGCAAAGAAGAGCGTCCAGATTTTGTCTGAGATAGCAAATTAAAACACAACTTCCATTAGGTGTTTTTTTAATGAAGACAAAGGACGTACTTGATGTACTCATGTTCTTCATCACTTAAAGATGATATATTAGGATAAGGTCGTTCTCCTTTATCATATTTATCCATAGACATGCCTCTGCAATTTAACAGATAGCGGTGTGTAACATCACGTCCTTTATTTGAATTGAAAACTGTGCTATCTTTATTGATTTCAATGACATAACCAAGCTACAAAGAAAAAAGAATTTAAGCAACTCTGAGCATCACATATATGAATGAAGACTTGATGCTATTTAAAGAAGTCTTTTGAGGAAGTGAAAAGTTGTACGAAGTTGGTTTTTACTATGTAAAAAAAACGTACAACTGAAGTATGAATGGGAAGACTGTTGTCTGATCCGTCTCTTTTCTTTAGCTCTGATAAGCTCATTTTAGGTAGTGTTGAAATATCTGGTATCTCTTCACGTCTTTTAATAGTTGTAGAAGAAGGTTTATAAAAAGGGTGTCGTTCCAAGACCTCAATGTACTCTAGTAAAAATCAATAAAAAGGCAAGTCACTTTTCATCAATTTCATTGTGAATCCATGTAAATCACGTGCCTGGATCTAATTTACATTCTTTAGCACCCATTATAATTAAGTTAAGATATCTTTTAGATGGATATATGCCAACTGGAAGAGGCACCGTTCTTGAAGTTGCAATGTACGCCTTTTAGTTTTTTAGTTTAGTTGGTCATAGTCTGTTTTCGTTACCTCGGCTTTTATTTCTTTGCCATCATATGTCTTTGCATTTACTTGTACTGATTTATAGAAACGGTTACCACCTTCTTCTTTATCTAGTAAAGCCGCTTGGTCCTTTGTCATCTCTATCTGTGCAGTTGTTACAATCGTTCCTGGAGGTGTACAGATAAAGGAAGAAAGCTCAAAGTAAAAAACTTATCGTACCAATACACCATGAACATGCTTTCCCTCACTAGCAACCAAGTTTGCAAAGCAAGGCTCAACTATTAAATAAAACTGTCAGCAATCATTGATTGACACGTGTTGTGAGTAACCATCGATTGGCACGTGACAATTTGTTGGAAACATCAAAATTGTTCAGTTCGAGAATAGAAACGAAAAAACGTGTTAACTTGCCTAACGTTAGAAAAGGGCCCAGGTTGAATGCTAAAATCCAGTCTTGTACAATACCAGGTACTGCTGATAGTATTTCGACGTTTTTCTTGCTTCTAAGTATTGTAGGACTCATATTAGAGCCGTAACTGAACTTCCAGACTGTTTGAGGCTCCATGGGATGAATATCGTTTAAAGAAGCGTAATCAAGCGTTTGCTGGTATTAGAGTGTGTAAATGAGATGATGTACGCGACAGCAGCTCGTAGAGATTATGACAAGTGGTTTCTGGTGACCTTTTCCGGTCTTTCTTTTAAGCGAAGTCTCCGCTGGTTTTTCCGATTCTTTATAATGTAGGAAGTTTATTGTACTACGTTATCAACATATTTGAGCTGAATGCTCTTAATTACAACGTAGTATTAGCAAAAGGAGATGGTTCAGATGTTGTCCCGAGGAAATAGATGTGCAAGATTCACAACTGTATTGTGACGCTTACTGACCGCACTACTATGTATGCCTTCTCTACGCGCTTTCCTAGTAGTTCACGTGTCATGAAGCGTCACGATGACAATAAATGTGTAACAATGTTTAGTAATTAAACGCTGAAATAAACGGAAAGTACCACGGCAACCCAAGGAAAAAAACAAGTCGGGGGAAACTACTTAGTAAACTGTCTTGTTGGTCCTCTATCTCCTATGGCGGCTTATATAGGTAAGGGGATACGCAGGTTATTCTAAAAAAGTTTATTCTTTTGTGTGGTACACCATGATAATACTTCTGTTGCTTTATCACTCACTTTTACATTCTTAAAAACATCTTTTACAGCTTTTGCATTACCACAGTAGATAATAATAGGAATACTCTTCCATTTCTTTCGTCCATGTACTGCCCTATTACAAAGGGTGAATGGTAATTAATTACAAGCTCAACATGAGGAAAATACGTACGTGATGAGGTTAAACGCAGCATGATCTCCACCATCTGTTTTACGATATCTGTTTGTGATGACTATAAACTTTTTGCTTACACTTAAAAAAGACGACTTTGTAGCACTCTCCAGCCATCGTATCAACTCGTAATTTGATGTCATACTAACAACCTAAGTAATAATACTAAGGAAAAAGTACAAGGTAGCGAAGATCAACTATTAGTACTTTGACTTTAGGGTCCTTTGATTCAATTGTCTTTGTCAGTAGTTTATTTTGGTCAGATAAAGAGGCATCCACCCAGAGAACAAGTTTATCGTATTTACCCTTTTTTTTAATAGTGGCGACTTCTTTGTCAACTAGTACGAAGGAGTTAGTCAGAATACTCTCATGCTAACAGTTTAAGGAACCAAAGTTTTTTCGTTTCGCGCTATACCCATTGCGTTCACTATGCAAGCATCAAATACTTCACAAACATTGAAGGGTTGTGTAAAAGAGCACTCAATGTAGTGGAAGGCATCTATATCTTTAGCAGTTTGAGCACCTTTATAAAAGTCAACTGTAAAAAAAAATCACGTGATAAAAACCAATATCCACAACAATTGGTTCTTTTTCTTCTTGTATCGTACCTTGTTCATATGTGACTGGAGACTGCCCTTTCTCTTTTAATTTAGCAACAAAGTCTGCGTCATCTCTCAATTCTATTTGAGCACCAACAAGCAAGATTGGTTTCCCAGAGGCGAAGTAGTGAAGCTCTGGAGACCACTAAATACAGAATAAATCTTGAGGTTGAATGGGTATCTTTATTCACCGTCTCTTTTATACTTGTATAACTACCAATATCACCTACTGAGAACACAAGTATAAAGACATCGGTATCCTGAAAAACCTTGGTTAGCAACAGATTACTACAGTGACCTTACAGGGTAACAGTGTCGTTGTAAGCGTATGTATTCAGCCATTTTGTTCTAGATAATAAATAAGATCAAGTGAAAGCGTTGAACAAACGTACAGTGTCACAAATGCCAAGTTCCACTGGTTTACCTTCAAATATTACTCTCTCTGTTGTTTTGGTGTTAGATACAATAGTGGAGAGACAGAGGGGTTGAACACTAACGTCTACACCTGTGATAGTGGTCCATAAACTCAACTCCAATTTTAGATCTTGGGCAATATGTGTAAGATGTTAACAGCCCTGCTTTTATCTCATTTTCATCATTGCCTACAATCGTAATACGCAAATCAAAAGAAATGTCTTCTGCCATTATGGTCTTTTTTTGCTGAAACTGTCAACGCTTAGTTGTATTACGTATTCTATGTTATCTAGTCTAATATACGGTTGTTTAGTTCATTATTATGTAAAATACGCCAATAATTGTTTTACGCACTATCAGGAGTTGTTATTTGCATCATAGATGCGTTTTTTAACACTTTGAGAAGTTTGTAGGAAGCTTTAGTTCACAACCTGTTTTAGCTAATAACAAAAAACTTGGTTTTCGTTATTTAGCGAACCCATCATCCAATTAAGTTAGGGGTTTGGTTAATGGTGTTGTTCCAACACCGAGCGTTTATTCCTGCGCACTTCATAAAGTATTGGGTAAGTTGTCGGGTGTATTTGGGTACCCGACATTATTTTGGTGAACCGAAAGGTGACAACAAAATTGGTTTTCGCGAACATTTCTTTTTGGGGCATAGGTTTAATTGCCACGGCCGTCCATTATTACATTGAGCCTGCTTTGTGCCATGAAGTAAGATACCCAGTTCTCAAGTCTTGCTTAGACCTCACTGAGGCTGAACTTACACAAGTAGTTAAAATCCTAGAAGATAATACCTCACTGTATTTTACCCTGCTACAGGAAGGGTTTTTTGATACAGTGGATTTTCCAGCCAGGTGTATCTGCTCCACCTTCGGTTACTAGGGTATTGTTTAGAACAAGGCTATGAACTGATAACAAAGTGTTTATCTATGTGGAGCATATGAACTTTTTATTATCAATCATGTACGTGTCACTGAGTAGCCTTGAAGCATTTTATGGATTAGATGCAATATACAAGATTACGATTTCTATAAGGTTTTCTGAGTTAGTGTTTGATTATGATGAATACAAAAATCACGTGATTGCAAAAAGATAATGACTTTATTTTTATAGCTGCGAATGAATATGTTACCTCCTACTCTGTCTTGAGAGTAGAATAATGCGAGTAGAATGATACGCGAGTTATATCATATTTGAGTGTGTTGTTAATATAAAACTGGTGAAAGTCATTAACCCTCTTACCATTAATATAAAAGCACGTATCAAACAATTGTCTACCACCAAAACACTTATAAACACCATGTTTTTTCCCATTAACATAATTACATTCAATCTCTATTGATCCATCATCAAACCATCTCTTATACAACCCATCAAGTCTGCCATTTAAATAGTTACTCAATACATACATTTGTCCGTTCCTATGCCAAGTTCTACACTCGCCATGTCTTCCACCGTGTACCCAATTCTCTGAACGTAAAAGGATATTTTTATTCCTCTGACCAGGAGGTATCGTTGAGCTTAAGAGTTTGTGGTTTGAACGAAGAGACCATGAGAAGTCAGAAGAAGACGAAGAATAAACAGTTTTGTTTCGTGTAGTTATTTTTAACCATTTTCTATGTTTGTTTAGATCGCAGTCGAACCTGGTAGCCATAGCGGCTTCTTTAGATAATAACGGCCATTTTAGATAAACTTCAGGATCTAGATCTGTTATATCAAGTTGTAGCTCTATCGGAAGGCTTGTAATCGCGTAATCTAACATCGTTGGTGGTTTTAAGCGTGTATTTGTCATCCAATGCGTTAGTTTATGTAAAAACGTACTAACGTTACAGAATGAGTTTTATTGCTTACGATATATGCACCGCTATAGGCTAGTTGCCTTTTTGAGCGCTTTTACTCTTAATCTGTACGTTCTTTGAATCAACAACGACAATATTTCGGCAGATCTTTGACAGAAATATTCCACTCAAACACAAACAATTAAAGATGGCAGAAATACCAGTCCGGACCGGTTACGGACCGAAACGCAAAAGACCGGTCTGTAAACGGTCCAAACGGTCCGCTGTCACAAAATCTCAGAACCCTCCATCTCTTGACCTACTCACTGTGCATGCACATACGGTGGCTGTACACTTTTGTGGCAGGTTTGAATATCGCACCTTTTTTTCAGTGCTGTTGATAGCTACTAAGACGTTGTCTTTCGAAAGGTTATTCTATCATCTTGGAAGAACATTGTTTACACGACGTGATGGAGATTTAGAGGTAATTAAGAAGTCATCTTTATACAATATTACAGTGAGGTTGTTGTTCAGTACTACTAGGAAAGGGAAAAAAAAATACAGGCTTGTCTGGTTGGTCACTTGAACTTTTTTTTCTTTTTTTGTGGTTTTTGTTACTCTACTTCTTCTCTTCAGAAGCGTTTATCTTTTGACTATTGTAGAAATGTGCAACCTACGACGCGTAAATATGAGATGACAAAGATAAGTGATACCAAGGAATGGTCACAAAGTCAAAGAACACATTTTTTGAAACTTCAAGAAAATTAACAAAGACGTACTTGTTCAGAATCAGTTGCATCTTCTGGTTTCTTATCATCACGTACACGAATGAATCGAGGGAATCTAAGAGCGATACCTTTTGTCTCATGGACCTATACGAAAAAAATAAATAACGTGATAATCACGTGAGAAATATGAGAACAAAAAAGGAAAACTCAAGCACAAGTTAGAAGAAAGAAAACATACCAATCCTAAGCCTGCAGTATATGTCGGAGAGATAGACAAATCAGCTGCTTTAATTTCCCATACTACTGCAGGTTCAAACCATACATCACAACTACCTTTAGCTTTTCCGAGACTACAACACATGTCAATAAAAAACCAAGAAAATAATAAGAAAAGAGATGTCACTTTACCTGTAGTAACCTGGTGGTTTATCAATCTTATGCTCGTCAAGTCTCTTTGTAAAGTCCTTCAAATTTTGATCCGACAACCCTGTAGCAACCTTTGTGATAGCTTGATATTCATCGTCATCAGGGTTATAACAAGCAAGGAGATAACCACCTAAAATGAAAAACAATTAAACCAACAATAAATTACAAAAAACGAAAAATCTTTTTATTGTTTAGTCTGCAAGCAAGTCAAGTATTGGTGAACAATAACACCAGATGATTAATTTTGGTTAAATAAACGCAGACAAATCAATGAAAAGTTGGTAAACCGACATAATATCCCAAATTGTTGAAAAAAAAAAAGTTTGGTTTGTAGTAACGTACCATATACACCAGTACGTTTTCCTGTTCCGTAATATGCACCAATAGGTACTAAATCTAGCGAATCGCCCATAGTGTCCATGTAATCTTTTTTCAACTAATGAATAGATTAGCAAACATAAAGAAACGACATGCAAGGCAAAAAGCATAAAAACAGAAAAACTTGGTGGAGGTTTTTAAGGTTTTTTTTACGAAGACTCACTTTAAACCAATTGTATGATCTCTTATCCGGTTCATAGGTATCTTTTAATGTCTTGAGCATAAGTCCTATAATATACAATTAGAACTACGTACAAACGGCCTATCATAGGCCAACACAAATTGATGAAATAGTGAAGTGGTTTTTTAGGTTTTTGTACCTTCGCAGTTGCTCTCAACAGATAACTCCAAGTATGCTTGAATATCATCAATTTCATCCAAATCTTTAGCTTCAGCAAATGTCAATTTACCAGGAATCTTCTTAAAAGTTTTATGAAGCGTAGCACGTCGTTCTTTGAGAGACTTGTGAATGAGAATCTAAAGGGAGAAAAAAATAAGAAAGGTTGTTGTCACAAAGCAACATTGAGCCGTAGGTCCCTCACATGCCGAAAAAGGTACTAATGGTTTGAATGCATAGTATGTAAAAATTACGAACCTCGTCATTGAGATACAGGACGTCAAAAGCGAAGAGGCAGACTTTAATTTTGACATCTTCGATTTTGATGTTTTTCCTTCCACGATGACTTAGAGTCTGGAAACTTAAGATTTTATCATTCTCTACATCATAAGCTACTGCCTCACAATCAATAATGAAACTTGTAACATCTGGAGAGCAAATCTATAGTGAGTGAGTACGCGAGCTCAGTTTTTTGAAAAAATCTCAAAGAAAGAAAGTATTAAACTTTTTGTTTACCTCAGGAAGGAACTCGATGATATCAGGGTATTTACTTGTATTATCCTCTAAGTTACGAGAATATATCTTGTAAGAACCATCTGCAAGTTTATGGACCTACAGGTAGAAGTGTTAGACGAGAAAAAATCAAAAGTGTTAAACTGTTAGTTATGCCATAAAAAACCAAATGAATCCAGTACACAAAACCCGGGTACTGTCTAATGATTTTATACTTACTTGGGCACGCTCGCCATCATACTTGAACTCACAAGTAAACTTATTATTCTGGAATCTATCCAGGACCTGAGTAATACCCTAATTTTTTTGCTGAGTTTATGAAAAAAAAAGGAAACAAAACTTACTGTCGAAGGTTGGGCCAACATGGGTTGTACAGGGATTCCCAAAGTCAAATAACAGTGTTTAGGAAGCTCGAAAATACCATGCTTGCGTAGTTTAGGCCATATGATATCGAAACTTGGGAGTTCACTAGGCGGGGAGTTAAAAACGTTTACAGAAAGAAAAAAATTCAAGTTGAGATTTTTGTAAATACGCACCAATAGGTTCTTTGAAATATTTCTGCTGCACGTTTCTTTTCTTCATCACGGCCAGGACGACCTTCTTGAACAGCAACACATGCATGAGCGAGAGCAGCCTAAAGTAAAGTGAGCAGGGTGTTGTAAAGTATTCAAACAAAATAAGGCTTACGATAACAGTTTTTTGAGCGACACCAAGTCTCATCTTTCCTTGCAATGTACGGACAATATAAATGATTTCGGTTTCTGTACATGCAACGAACATATTGCTCATCATCTCTGATTTACGTTTCATAGACTTTAACAGTAGTTAGGCGAAACCCGAAAAAAGAAAGAAAAAAGATAAAGCAAGAATCTCGTTTTTCTCTTTCTCCATTACCGAATTTCCTGATGCTTTTGCGATAGCAAGTAGTTTGTTAAACACAGATCTTATTGTCAATGGTTTCAATTTATGAAGTGTACGTAGTCTTGCTTTACTGTGCTAAACGAAAAGTAAGTAAGTTTTAAAAAAAATGTGCAGTTCCGAAACATTTTGAATTTGCGAGGATTTTGATGCAACACTGGCTATCCATACTTTATATTATGGTAGATAACAATGACGATTATATTATAAACGAAATAAGAAGTAAAATAGTTGCGTACATGAGCTACTTTACCAAGATCGCCAAGTCGTTTGTAATCTTGTCTTAGTTGGCCTATCTTTTTGCCTGTAGCTCTAGAAATAGCCTTCATTATAGCAGCTTCACCGATACCCAACTCCACACCAGCAAAAGCGGGTGCAAGCTGTTATAAAAAGTAAGTAATGTCACATGACACAACCACAATCAAAAGGAGAAGAGTAAGACATAAAAAAAAGTTGTACCTTGTTTGAACACAAATAGAGCGTTGGAAGCAAGTCATCTGGCGAGAGGATAAGCACTTGGCAAAACAATTTACATAGGATATCCTGGAGCTTCAAGCGTGCTCTTGTTTTTACTAGTTGATCAAAAGCCTTTGATAGAGCCAAGTACGGAACACTTGAAAAAAACTGTTAGTTTTGACCTGCCAAAAAAAGCAAAAAAAACATTTTCGTTTTTCGCGGTTACGTACGATTCTCCATGTTTCCAAAGAGCTCCTTTGGCTAGTTTATGATCTGGTGGTTGTGTTATGGCAACATCTTCAAGCTCACTAGATGATAAGAGTCAGAAAAAAGTGATTGGTTGAAACAGGTCAAAAAAAAAACGTTTTGATGTTGTAACAGTTCAAAATGGTTCATTCTTTATGTGAACGCATTGCGCGATGTAATGGACAAACTGTAAGAAAATAAAATTCGTCGAAGAAAAAAATGTAACGAAAAAGCTGTTTACGTACAATTTTGGCTTGTTCTCTGTCTTGACCTCTTTTGTTACCTATGTATTCGTTAGTTTAAGGTTTTCGCGATGTACAATTACTTGTTTCTCTTCTTTGATGTTTGATTGTATGTTAGGTGCGTTTTGTGGGTCATTTTCATCGTTCTCTGGCTTTTCGGTCTTGATAGCACGCACTATCCGTTAAATCAATAAACAAAAAATTTACTGGTACGTACACTTCTTTGATGGCGTTTTTGATGAAGCGTCACTATTTCTCTTGCGTTTTTTTGAGTTAGGACCAAAAAAATCCCTACGTAACAGTTAGACTTGTTTAATTATCATAACAATATTAACTCACGATAGAGAGCTTTGCATAGTTGATTGTAGCGTTATAAAGAAAAGTTACCGCGAAAACAGAGCAAAAAATTTTCAACGCATTTCTTTGCGCTTTTTGAATTTATCGTCCGAATGAGCGTCATTGCGAAGATTTCTAGGCGGTCACGCATAAATGGATCGTTATATGGCCTAGCATACGGTGGTAAGTTTATTAAATTAATAATACGTTTTATTTTGTTTTTGAACACTAAGAAACCGCAAGTTTACATCGTTGAGTTCATATCATGTTTTTTTTGATTACTGCGAACTTGTTTTTATTTAAATCGCTACGATTACGCCACCTACGCTTAAAATGAGCGCAAGCGTTGTTATTTTTTAAGTTTTAGTACGCATTGTACTAAGGACGTTGACAGATGCTTACGGATGTCAACTTGATGGATGGTTGCCACAAGAGGTAAAGCTAGCTTACGGAGAGGGTGGGTATGACTTGCCATTGGATCATGACTGGGAGAAGTTAAAAAACATGGATAAAAGGGTGCAACACCGTTACTGTCGCAAAATTAAACCTCTGGGGTACTGAACAAATCGCTAAATGTGTTTTTGTCTTTTCGTTACGCCAATTTCGTTTTTGCTTGCAGAAAGTACTTCTATTGTAAGAGTACATAGATTACGTTGTGGTTGCGGGCGTCGAAAACGAAAAACATAACTGCTGATTGACAATAATTTTTGTATTTTCGAAGATTTTCTGATTGTGAAGTTCTAAAGCACTAACTTCTCTTGCAAAGGGTCTATACAATCACCACACAACAAGCCCTTACTCTTACATCTCTTTGTTTAAGAAACGGTTTCTCTGCTCGTGGAATGGCTTCTCATCTATGTAATGGTGTAAAACATCGGTAAGCTTATTTTATGGATATTTTTTTATATTTTCATCAAAAACTTTTTTGGTGCTCATCTAATATAACCCAGAGCTTGGAGGACACCATCACGTACATTCCAGAAATTGGTTTCAAATCTATCAGTTATCACAGCCTCTCCTACAGAGAGTGGCATAATGAGAAACTCCTTAGGTTAGTTACAATTGAATTTTTTTTTTCAAAATAATTTTTTTTGGCTTTAAATGCCACTTTGTTGTGCAGTCTTTTTGCGGAACAACTCAGGAATTTATAGGAATCCTATGCCATTGTTTTTGATCTTATTTTTATTTGATGTGGCTACTTAGGCCGATCAATTATGACTTACTTTTTTATTTTTAGAAGCTGGTGCCAGAATAGGACCTATTGGTGCATTGTACTTTGATGATCCTGAACAACTAGAAAATGTGTCTATAGAGTCTAGTCTAGTATCTCATTCATATCTTGTCAGTGCCTCTTATGCTTATGGTAAGCGTTCTTGAAATCCTTTTTTTTTTTTTTTTTGATTCAGATACCATCTTTTGTTTTCAGTTTTTTTTTCGATTCCTAAATCAGCTTTATCGCCTACACTTCTCCTATCTATTAAAAAACCCCACTGCACTCGTTATGTTTTAATTCTATCTTGTGAGGTGAAAAGGAGAAAGGGATAGACATAATTCTCCTTTTTCTTTTTTGTTCAATTTTATTAACTTTTTTTTGAATAGCTGTTGCTTGGGTTGTTTCTCAGTTTGTGCAAGAAAAAAGTGTTGAAGAAATTAGAAACGGTTTAGTACCTGCTGTAAGATCAGTTGAAGAATCATGGGAAAGACGTAGGCAGCCATGGCGGTATAGCTCTGATGTAAAACTCTCAAGTACAACAAATTAGCTTTTGTTTTTGTTTTTTTTTATTTTATCAGCTTGCGTTCTTTGAAATAAGCTGGGTTATATATTGATTTGGGTTGCTTACTCATGGTTTACAGTTACAAAAAATTTCGAAGAGCTTTTAAAAAATAGCAACGACTGGAGCGATGTTGAACATATTCGAGGATTGTGTGATAGTAAAGAAAATCCTAATCAAGATTGGATTAGTCAAGGAGGCTTACATGCTCTTGCTATGGCTCTTATGTCTGATATTGAACCTAAAGATATGTTAAAAGATGTTGCTAATCTTGGGTATGAGTTTTTTTGCCATCTTTTATCATAGTGATTGACAACACGATAAAAAACTCTAAATCTGTATTTTTTTGGACACTTTTTCAATTGTTATCTCCTAACTTTTTACGTCATTGAAAGTTCTTTTCACTTTTCTGTTAGTACTAATATCGTGGAAGAAAAAAACATTGTGCATAATGTCAAAAAAACTTGTTCAAATTTTTTATCGCACCTTCTTTTTTTTCTCATTTTTTTCTTGTTTGTTTTTTACCTAACCATTGTTTTCGCTTAGTGGCTCTTCCTCTCATGTTTGTTCTGTTATTGGAAGTATATTAGGTGCAAGATTTGGTGATGAATGGATTGAAAAGAAACGGATAGAAAACCACCAACAATTTGAACAATATTGTGATGGCATAGCAAAAAAAAGTGCAGAAGAATTAGAATTTCTTGATAAGTTTTTTGAACGTGAAAGGAATTCTATTACAGAGACTAATAGATGGGCAGCTAAAATAAAAGAACATTTTGGTATGATAGTACGCTGAGTCTAAGAAAAAAAAGAAATCAAAAAAAAAAAAAAGAAAAAAATCTTCAAATAAAATAAGCAAAACTTTACCTCCTTCTCTTTACCTTCCACTCTGTGATTTCTGAACAGTTGCAACTCATAAGACAAGACAGATACTAGTTAGAATAGAACCAAAGTCAACATTTGATTAGTGTATCTTGTGCCAACCTACAATCAGATTTTTTAGCTCGTATTCTATTTCCTCCAAAACCGTTATTCGAATAATAAGGTGTACACTATTGAACTATTTTACTGTAAGAAATTGTAACAGGCATAGCATTAAACACAATTTCAGGTATCATACATACTATCTGTTCCAAGAGCAGAACTATTGTTCAAAGCCTCACGTTTTTGCGACATTATGTGCACCTAAAGCTTTAAGACCTTTTTTTTTTTGTCACGTGTACAATAAATTGATTTGAGACACCACTTAAAACCAGGTTCAGTTGAAAACACCAACAAAGAAAGCTAGCTAGCTGTCTAACTGAAAATAGAGCGTGATATTTCTGGAATTGGTAATTGTAATGGATGTACACCTGCAAGCTGTTTCAAAGCACTATTAGTGATATCATATCCTTGGCATTGCTTTGAGATTTTGCATAAAAGGAACCAAGAAAAAAGCAAAGTTGTGTTAAACTCACGTATTGTGATCGTTGGTCCTACTCTGCATAGACTATTGCGGCATGTATATGAAGATGTGCCTAAAGGCAATAATAACAGCTACTTGAGGCACAGTAGTTGGTGGTAATTGAGTAACCGTTTTATTGGTTTTTGACTTTATTTCTGTTTCATTGATATGTTTCTGTGGGTTATTATAAAGATATCTTTACTATATACGATATACTTGATGACATTATCCTTGAGAATAAAATGAGACTTTTTTCTAAAGGGACATGGATAATTCTTGATGATGATAAGTGTTCTGGTAATTTAATAAATGTACTCAGACGCAGTTTGATAATACAACTAAAAATATAAAGTAAGCGAGTTTTCAAACCGAAAAAAATACTCCTCAAAGCCGCTCTCTGTGTGTACCCTGTTTTAGTGTATATCTTGAATAAAGTGCCTTCTCTATTTACAATATATATATCGTACTTGGCATCTAGTGAAGCAATGAATAGTGGAAAAAACTACAGACTCGTGTTTGTTCTGTGAAAAATAAAAAAAAACTTTTGCTGTTTGTTCGAACAATTGAGTAGGTGTAGAGTGATCACACAATTTATAGATGTGCTATAATTGATGATGAAATTAAAGAAAAAAAAGGGAGTACCTAAACCAAAGTCGGACATGACACCCATGTTTAGATGTGATGTCTTTTGATTGTACAGATATTTATATGTATTACTGTTCAAGTTGAGCTCAACAACACAATCTTTTCCCATGGCATACATAATATTTGAATGTGCATAACATATTCGCAATGGTATGAATGGAAGTCCAATGGCGTTGTATCCAAACATTTTAGATGCAAACCGAAGCTGGTATGCAATCCATGTCATTCTTAAAAAATTCCGAATCAGTAATTTTTTTGAAGCTTTTTTTTTGGTGTTTCTATCACGTACTGGTTGTTTTTCAAATTTATTTTTGTTATCACATCGCCACAATTAACATCTTTCGTTATACATATGAGATTTTCCTATGATTAAGTAAGCAATGATTGTTACCATGCCTTCAACAAAAAAAATTTCAATGAAAATGATCTCAACTAAAACAGTACGTCATCATCAAGGCACATATCTATAATTCTTGAAACTTTCTTTTTACCGTAAAATTCAATATCTAAAGTAGAAACTTGTTTTGTATTTAGGTCTATAGAGCGTAAACGTTTAGGGAAATCTTCTGCTGCATAAATCACTCTATTTTTAGTGCAAACACATCCAGTCAATGATCGAAACTGTGCCTCGCTCATATCACCATCTTTGCTTCCTGATTCACCATTTCCAGTTATTGTAAATAATCCAGGGTCATCACCAAAGTATAACTTACGTATACACTCTCTATTAAAGTCCGTAAAAATCACCTAAACAAGAAATCAAAAAAAAAACAGCAAAAAAACACAAACACGTGCTTAACTCTATTTTTATTTCAACGGTTTATGTGAACCGCAGAAAGTTCAATATGAGTTTCGCCGTTTGAATGGTAGTCTCTATAGACCACAAAACCGCTTTTTTGCTTGTTTTCAGTTAATGTACGTACAGAGCCGTCAGTATCAAGCGTGGCGCCTCGAGTACACGATATCTGTGCTCCTCTCGACAAAGGTCCATCACTCAAACCTAAAATAATAAATATACAATACGCGCTTTAAACGCCAAAATACTTGCCTGACTTCTTATCCTTTAGTAATTCAGTAATTTTAAACACCTTTTGCATGTCCTAACAAAATAATAAGCGAAAAACCGTTAAAGGCGGTCGTACTCTGCCTTCGCGTGTAAGACTAATGAGCTTACGCGATACAGTGCTAAAACAACACATTTTCAGTGTTATTGTTGTATCCATTGTACCAATCATACATATAAGCTCTGGGGGCAGGTCAAGAAACAAACGCGCAGCATTGGCCATTGTTAGTTAATCACTAAGCGAAAACAATGTAGCTTAAATCCCTTAAGCCGTAAAAGTAAGCGACCGGCACTCTGACGCTATTTCTGAGCTCTCCAACGACCTTGCTAGTAGAACCTTCACTGAATGCCATTTCAGAGTTAAAACGGCCAGTAATGTCGGCATCCACTAAACATTTCCGCTTTGCGGCAAAAAAGCCGAATATTGTGCGAGTTTCCTGTATTTTAGAGCGCTTTTTACAAAGAAAACTCGCAATTTTTTTTGCTTTTTTGCTTCTCTCACAACGCCCCTGGAACGCACACAAATAGTCAAACTTGTCTCTTCTACGCATGTAAATCCCATACAGAGGCGGAAACGTTTAAGGGGATGTCGACATGTACGTTATTGGTGAAACAAATGGCCACTGCAACAGCTTGGTAAGAAAACAGCTCTATTGACAAGAAGTTTGATGGTGTCAATCTTAAAGAAATGTATGCTCTTGATAAAATGAATGGCGAGTACAAGAAATGGGTTGAAAATGGACAACTCAATACACGAATGTTAGAACCTCACTCCACATTTTTTTACCTAGAATAGGCGGTTGTCCTTTTTGGAACAACACGTTAGACCAGTCCTCTGACCACCAATAAGCAAAGCGAAGGAACTACATTCTAAGTTAGGAAGTACGCCAAACTTGGTCATACAAAATAATGCAGGCGGGAAGCTCCTCTTGTTTTTGATAGCACAGGTACTAGAGTATCCAGTTTATGTATAATCCGAGAGTACTTTTGTAATTTATGCTAAGAGTAGCAATTCACGTGATCGCTATCAGCAGTGACCTTTTGAACAGTAATAACATAATAAAGCGGTTCGTGTTGGTTACATTTTTATTCATTGATTTCAATCAATCTACAAGCTTCGCTGTATTATACCCTGTAAGGCGTGTATGAGCCTACGTGGAACCAGAGCGCCATACTAGTTACACCAGTCAGGGCAAAAAGATGTCGGTCTTTTGCTGTGGAGGTTTTTGAACTCACACTGCATTTTTTCGACATTGGCTGACTCATCTGTTACATCAGACTCAGAGGAGTCTTGAAAGTTACCTTCTTCTTTTAAAAACGGGCGCAGTGGTACTTTGCTTGTTCGTTGTTCTGGAACTGCTCCTCTGGAAGGTAGTATACTAACAAAACAAACTAGTGTGAATGATTGAAACAAAATAAAAAACTGCTTACGTGTCATCACAATATGTTTCTTCAGAGCATCCATTGTTTATGTTAGGGTTTGCAAATCCAGTATTAAAGGTGTTTTTCATAGGAGCTACTGGACGTTTTGGAATACCTAAATACTTATTATATCAACAACACAACAAAGGTATCGGCTTTAAAAACCAACGAAGTTTGCAACATACAATGGGGTACATAATTATCAATGCTGATTGATGAAAAGTCGGTTCTTCTTGGATCTACGAAACTCCCTGTATGACCTAAATAGTCGTTTAATACAACGCACACTAAACCAAAATCAGGGTACGTCTTGGAATATAAGAAGGATCCTGTCTATGATCTACTGGTAGCTCTGAGTAGTAACCTAAATACTTGTCATTACCAAACCTAAACAGATGACAATGTACGTTTTGGCGTTGTGAAAGGCTTGAAGTCGTTGTTACTGGCGACTTTAGGGGCCAGGATATTGCCTGGGTGACGTAAGTAGCCGCCTAGAATAGTTATTTCAAACATCAAAAAAGATACTTCATACCTCGTTGTTCACTCAAATCATGATTGTTATCTTCTCTACAGTCCATAAAGCTCTCTGGGTGATCTAAGCAAGTATTAAGCAACATGCTTAGGGGTTTTTTGGAAGTGTAAATACGAGGTGTTTCGTAGAAAACAGCTAACATCGTACTCCTAGTAGGTTTGTTCTTTCGTCTGAGATCTACAAAACTCTCTGTGTTACCTAAATACCTTGTTATACTATAAAACGAAAGAATAATAGCGTACTCCATGGTGCGCTCATATCAGGGATTGTTGTTGTTTAATATACTGCGAGCTGCTTTGTTTACAATGTATACTGAGTTAACGTTTTAAATTACTTTTCTTTGATTGATTGATATCTTTTCGTATCAAATTGGCGTACTAGTACTAGATTTACAATTAAAGCAGCCTGTGTATTAATTTGTGTCCATACAATATTTAGTTTTGTGGTGACAAATATTTAGCGTTCGGTAACCTCATTAGCACCAAAAGTCGTAAGCGGACTTTGAACAAAATCATTTACCATTTTGGGTATCTACATTAATCCCATTTCATGACCATGAGATTTTTGTTTATCACTGTTAGCATGCAGTTGGTTTGATCAACCAAAGTGCGTTTTGTTTACCTGCTGCACCTGTCACACAAAATATGACATGGAAAAAGTTTACGGAAAAATTTTGAATTTCTCTATTCCAAAAGTGACAGACTGACAATTTATAAGGTCACTTCTGTTCGTGAGATAATGCTTAACAGACAATATTGCTTATTATTATTGCATGAATACGTGACCAGAAGACATAGATCCATAATTGCACGTAATACTTTGATTAAAATTCAAATGCCTTTGCAAAAAGTACGAGCAATCTCACTTTTAGCAGTACTGGTATTACAGTTGAAGTTTAAAATCACTGTCATATGCTCATATAAAGCATCAAATCACATGGGTCTCTATTCCCAACAGTGTAAATCTAGCCACACATATATTCGGCTAATCGCTTAAAACTAAAGTTCAGAATCTCTTCTGCTGCTTTGCTGATGTAGGATACTGGTATTGACTTCTTTCACCACAAGATAAGTAGAACCGTCCTTCCAAACACGGAAAGTACATTAAGCACACCTGGCGACCCTTTTGAGGAGCGTGACAATTTTTATGTTTGGTTGAAAAAACGTGTTCACAAAAAACATTATTTGGGCAATTCTTGTACATTGTCTGCACGCTTCTAAAGGATTCAATTGTCACAATCCAAGTGGTTTAGAGCCTTCTAAACAATACACGCGGTCCTTTTATCCAATTTCTACCCATAGAGCCGTGTTTGAGATAGTTTTACCCTCAGGGGCACGTAAATGCTTACACTCGTCTCTGGATGTTGTTATGGAGCAGTAGATGGCGGTAGAACGATAACACGTGGGAATCACATTGACTGGCTTTGGGCTTCTGCGCCGTATCTTGGGGTAGTCTTCGAGTTTAAGCCAGGGCATTCTAGTTTCGATACATCAAAGAACGACCACGTACAATCTTAGAAAAGGTAATTTCTAGCAGTGGCAATACACTGAACCTTAGGTACGTACAAAGGCATAAACGCACAATCTTGCCCAAAAAATTAATCTGTTTTTTAATTATTTCCAAACTAACTAGTTTGTAGTTTGAACGCCTTCATTACCACCTGAATAAAACGTGATGTTTCGTATTCTATATTCGCTTTCTTTGCTACTTATATACACGAGCTATACACTAGGCGTGAGAATAAAAAATTTGAACGATGCCATAAGCCACTGTGAGCAAACGCACGTGATTACTACATTATTTTCCGAAAATCGCTAATTTTTTTGTTTTCAGAAACCAGACACTACCAGAAGTACTCAGTATAGACGACTTTAATAAGTATAAGAACATGAGTCAAGCGTTGGGTGGAGACCATATGTGGCTTAATGTTAGAAACCGTAACGATGATCCGAACTACGTAACTAGTGTTTGTATACCTTGCCGAACAGATAACATGGGATGTGAGGATTGTAGGGTTGCGTTATCTTTTTTTAAATGGCTGGATAGTGGAAAGACTATGATAACAAGTGACTTGTTTCTAAAGTCCGCAAATGGAAGCCTTCATGTGTATTTAAATAACTACTTTATGCCTCAGAATACTATTGGGCTAACAGCTAAATGCATTAATATGCGTAATGCAGGTAAAGCATCATTAGGTCATTGGTTATTCAGCTATGATTTGTAGGGTTTCATTTCAGTCCTTGTGACACAAGAGGCGTAGTACAAGCCATTTGTGCTAATAACTGTTCGATGGACCCTCCACCAACAGATCCCTCATCAACTATTGCTCCACCGGTAACCGATGATGTGGTAATTAGTGAAATTTTCTATGTTGTCGGAACTTACATTACGCCTGGTACGATTTAGCATTACAAAAAATGATAAGAAAGTAATGTGAGTTTAGGAGATGTACTATTTTTGGAGAATACCATAATCTCTGTCGTGTCAAACTCTTCAATATTAATAGGAGGATGTCCTACTTTTAGTAAGAATATAGTTATTGACATAGATGAATTATTAGAACAAACAGGATCGTTTACCTTGATGAATTTCCAAGAAAATTGTGAGATTGCTCGAGAAAATATCAAGCTATCAGATACAAGTAATGCATGCCTCAAGCAGAGTACGTGTTGTTTCGAAGAAAGTTACTTATTGTTGTTTCTCTTTGATTCTTACTCTTTTACATAGCACGTGGAAAGTTGCTTATCTTGTTTTCTTCATCTTGTACATCCCTATCAAAGACAACTTCAGATTTTCCGATAGTACCTGTAGTTGTTGCAATCGTATTGGTTGTTCTTGTTGTGATTGTGATACTGTTGTTAGCATTTTTTGTACCTTTATCTTCAGTTTGTCCATGTAAAAAAGAAGTTAGAGAAGAGAACCAAACAATGACAGCATAACTAATAAAGACTGTGAATGTAACTTTCTGGTGTATCTGCAATCATATAAACATATAAAACTATGGTTGTCCTCCTCAACAGGATTTATGATAGCTCCAATTCTAGGTGGGATCATAAATAGTAGATGTAAAGAACTCTCAAAAACCACAGCTACAGATCAACAAATTTCTCAAAGGCTCTGCTCTAAAACTTGTACAACTATACTGAAACTTTTTTAATTGACATTTTATGCAGGAAAGTTTTGCGGTTGGTAATCTTGTGCTGCATCTTGACGTGTCAGAACAGTATCAAAAAAATTAGGTGAATGATAGAATTCATGAGAAGGTAGAATATCTCTATTGAAAGCTTCCAAGTCACGTAAAAACCCAGTCTGTGTAACATTTCTAGCTTGGAAAATACCTTGCCTTGAGTCCCAAACAAATATACTTCTACCAGTATGATAAAGATCAATAAGCTCTGTATGCTGTACGCTAACTGCATGGTATCTATTCTCCTTCATATTGATCTTAATACCTATACCTTGATACCCAACAGTGATGTAATTACGGCTTGTACTAAGCCCGTAAGGATACAGTTCAAGAGGAGCAGCAAAGAGAGTAGGTGTAACAATAGATATACCAACAAAGTTATCTATAAGAGTGTTATGAGTAACAACAGCTCTCACTGGACCGTTTAAAGATAAAGCTCCCTTTGGTAGACTTCCATCGTCAGTATCACGTTGACCATTGATATAATTGAATCTTATGTAGATGACATTTGCGTTTGCAACATAAACACCACATGACTTAGGATAATTGATAGTATTATGTTCAATTATGACATCCGTAGGACGAATACCTCCTGTATGATAGGCTCCATCCTCATGTGTATCATCAATAACATAAGCGTTATGGTATACAAGAATACCATAGGCACCGCTATCATTTGGTATCTCACTACTATACCCGGCACCAACAATGACATTGTTAGTTACAGTAAGATTTTTTACACCTACACAAGAAATAAATAAGAACCAATGCCTTCTTATATTGACTACGTACCACTCCAAGCGGCTAAAGCGCCCTTGATATACTGGGCTTGGAATCCGTTACCATCGATAACTATATCTTCGATAGTTCCATTAGGAGAGGTCCGAGAACCAATCAAACCGATGCCAAATGCTGCTGAACCAATGTTGTCCGGATATTGAGCGTTCCCTGTCTTTGAATGGAACTGACATCTTGTGATACTTAATTCACGTATCTTTAGCGTATCATGAAGATTTAATAATGATATCCAGTACGGTGCCATGAAGTTCTCAAAAGAGCAAGATGTTACTTTTATATTGACCATATCTTGACTTGGTACAGGAAATCCGTACGTCGCTACATTTGCACCGTCGTTATCGATAGTAAAGGAAATAGCGTTACCAACAGCGCCACGTCCTTTAAAACCAATACTGGTAAAGAATACGTTGCCTGCAACGTTTCTTACGTGAAAAACGCTCGCAAAGCCCTGAGCGCCCGTTCCACCGATAATAAGCTGTGATATTGCAGCTCCGTCGCCATAAATATGTACTGGGCCGCGTATTACGAGACCTAGAGCGTTGTTTGCGTCGAAGTAGTATTGACCAGCAGGAATGCGAAGATTGTTGTTTTGCGCTATAGCATCGTCTATTGCAGCTTGAAACGAGGCTGTATTGTCAGTAGAACCATCACCTAACGCTCCATAATCTAACACGGAAAGTTGTGCTGAAATAGATACGCAGGTAATGCACAACAATATAATTAGTTGTGTTTGCATCACTAGAAGTGTTGTTTGCTTTTAGATTGAGCTATTTGAAATTGCTGGACTTGACAACTCTTACAGTAGTCTTTACGCAACTGTTAGGTGTAGTACTAGTCCGCTAACAATGCAATGTGAACGGCTTACAAAAAAGGAAACAATGGGCTTTTTCGGAAGAGAAATCCTGAAAAACAAACTTGTGTTAGATTTAGTGGTTGGTTTCCTACTATTGTATGAACTTATCTCTGAGCACACTCAATAAAAGTCACCTGTTTCTGGTAGTTACGTATACACACCTCATAATCCTTACAGGAAATCTATTGTACAATTACACTACTTTGTTTTCTGATAATCCTGTCTTCATACATCAAGCTTGGTGTTCTTCGAGAAAAAAGTTTACCACGCAAACCTTCATTTGTATACGACTACTGAACTATCAAAGAAGTATCATGGGCTTTGCAAAGCTTATAAACCCATGTTCCTTATGGTCAGCCCCCTCCACAACCTCCCATAAATCCAACATTTCCTAAAAAACACGTGAGCCAAAAAAAACAATTAATTAAGTTGAAACTGACCTAAGTCTCTTCTTCTTCTTGATGGTCCTGTTCTTGGAGTATATGTACGTCGTTGAGGTTCTTGTTTATCCCCAGAAGGCGTAGCGGTAGGGTTTATAAACGAATTGAAGCTTTGAGAGCGTAAATAGGCAGAAGTATCATGATAACACGTACAATAGCTGGAGGTGTTCGTAAAACGCCAAAATGATAGCGTATAAGTACGTCAACAATAAGTTAACGCTTTCTTTACTATTCCCATATTGTGTAGGTCCAGAGGTACCAATAGCTTTTACTTTACACTTTGAGCAACATAGAATGTTGTAAATCTCGTTTGGTGGAAGTATTTTGCCTTTATGTACTAGAACCATTATGTTAGTGTACTACAAACGTTTATAACGCGAATAAAGGCGTTTTTGGTAATTTGTACTTGCGTAGCTTCAAGCGCCTAGTTGATACTCCAGTCGCTTTACAAATGCGCTTGTAAAGGTTCCAGGATGCTTCTTTTGGGTTGTATAATACCTACATTTACAATCAATACTAGAACGCTTTTTACAGTTATCATACATGATAGTTAGTACCCGAGTAACGAATGGTAATCTTTTCAGTCATAATACTGGTAGTGACTCAGCATGCCTGTAAAACACTTAACGATTCTTAAGCGGCAGAGATTTTCGACCTGGCACGTGGTGAAAACAATGCAATGTGAGCTAAAAGTTTCCAGTAGCCACTGTACAAAGTTACGCAATGTATTTATGGAGTACTTTTTATCTCAAAGAAAACACGCGAAAACTAATCTTATGAACAATTTTTGCTTTGCTTCATCAAGTATTTGAAATAGAGGGAGGGCTTAACAAGTTGTTTCAATAAACAATCACGTGGAATTTGTACCAGTAAATGTAAATGTAAAAGATTGTTTCGTTGCTTTTTGACATTAGCACTGGAACATTTGCTACGCCTCCCTCATTCTTTCAAGACATTCCATGGAGTCCTTATTTCCTTGAGATAATGATTGTTTTATTTCTATTGGGACAATAATTGAATCCTAAGAGCGTTCATCTCTGGTGTGATCTTAAAATAGACATCAATCACGTGTTAATATTTTTGAAACGTCAAGTAATTATATTGTGGGGTACGTACTTTGATACATGTTGATGTTGATACACCAGGGTAAAATACGTTTATAGGCAAAGTTATGGTGTCAGGTACTATGTTGTATAGTTCTCGAATGCCTAAATATTAAATGATTATTGTTATCCTCTTTGTATTTGTTGAAATACCTGTTGTCTTATCAACAAGAAAAGTCGCCCTTGAAAACAAATCTGTTGTTAGAAGTTTACTCTCAGAGAACATCGTTAAAAAAATTATTGAGCTTTCATAGTCAGTTCCAAGAGGTTCAAGTGCTTTTACATCAATTATGCAAGGATCTGTACTGAGAACAGATGTGTCAAATTTCACTAAGCGGGAAATCGCATCCATAGATACAGACAAGTATGAAGTATCACCATCAATCTCCACTAAAAAAAACAATGCGAGTGAGACAATTGTCCGTTTCAGTCAAGTTAGTCAACCCGTTATTTCGCCAGTTATTTTTGGCTCTTCCAGCACTGTATTTGTATTGTAGTATGCATTGGAGCACTTATGACGAAAAAAATAAATGGCGAAATAAAGGGTTGACTAACTTTACTGAAACGGCAGTTAAAATGGCTAACGTACTTGCATAGACCCGTGCCATACTAACTATTACAGTACAAGAGGTGATTGGCTGTATACAATCATTTGGATTTGAGATATCAATATGATAGCGGTTAATGAAGAACCCACGGGCAAACGTGATTCCATAGAAATCTGTTTCATCAATAAATTGCCCATCAAAAAATTCAGCTGCTAAAGAACCCCTACATATCTCGTTATTTTCTAAGTCTTTGTAAATAAATTGTGTATTTGGTCCAGTTGAGGATGAACAAGTAAGAAGAACTCTTTCGCCATCTAATGAAGGTACTAAATTACAAATCAGTCAAGTTTCATTTTCCCACAGATATTCACTTGTTTCCAGACGCACATAAAAATGGAATTTCAAACTCTTCAGTTGTAGGCATGAATTGAGCGGTAATACCAAATGATTCCAGACCTAAATCAAATTAGTAAAAAGAACCTTTGAGCTACTACAGTATCGACAATGCCTTTCCGGCATTGAAGTATTTTCACGTGCTCACAATTTACAATTGTGGAAAGCCAAAACGCTAGGCGACATTCGGCAAAACAGGCACCTTACACCTGACACGCCATATCGAAATACAACACGCCGAGATGAGCGAAAAGTAGTGTAATACATCCACTCAAAATTGTTTTAAGCTAAAATACAACAGCGATAACATTTGCTGCGCTGTACCATTTAATTCCAAGTCTGTTTTGTATACTTCGACTGTAGCAGTGTCAGAATCTGTTTCTACAGGATGAATAAAGCCAGGAAGATAGTTCTGGCATGTAGAAAGCGTGAAAAAGATAGATATCACAACGAATAGTGTAGCGTTGGACATGTGGTTCATATTGCGACAACTTCTTGAAAAAAAAACTGCCAAACAACTTCAAATTGATTTGACCGCTTTTATTGATAATTACACCAACTAATCAAGTAACCATAACACTCTGAGTCTATTTTTTAGCATTACAGAGATAATTGACAGTTCTGATACACATAGAACATCAATGTGAACCCACATGTCAACTTCTCAATGACAGCCTAGGTTTTTTTTGAAGAAAAATATGGAGTAAATAAGACAATCTGTATATTGTCTCAAAGCCTCCGTATCATGTGCTTATGTGAGATCGATATTGTAAAAAGCATCATTGTGGAAACTAGCTATTTTTTCTTCAAAAAACAACTCGCCAGTTATTGAGAAGTGACATGTACGTTCACATTGAGGTTCTATGTGCACAAGAACTGTCAATTATCTCTGTTATGCTAAAAAATTGGAAACACAACGCCACAGTAATCTGATTAGGTGTAATCACTAAAATAGATATCACAAAACGGTAGTCAGCAACCTTTCACCAAAATGTTTTTCAAAGTTGTTGTGTGTTTTTTTTCTATTCAAGTACTTGCCGCAATATGAACCACATGTCCAATAAAACACTTTTGGTTGTGATGTCGATCTTTTTTACGCTTTCCACATGCCAGAACTATCTTCCTGGCTACGTTCTTATTGTAGAAACAGATTCTGACACTGCTACAGTCGAAGTATACAAAACAGACTTGGAATTAAATGGTACAGCAGCAAATGTTATCGCTGTCGTATTTTAGCTTAAAACAATTTTGAGTGGATGTAATACACTACTTTTCGCTCATCTTGGCGTGTTGTATTCCGAAATCACGTTTTCCTGAGCCTGTTTTTTGCAATTGTACAAAAATTGGTGAAAGCTGTTTTTGTGAGCAAGTAATACTTCAATGCTTTGATTGTCGTTGTTGATACTGTAGCAGCTCAAAGGTCTTTTTACTAATTTTCTTTAGGTCTGGAACAACTAGGTATTACCGCTCAATTCATGCCTACAACTGCACAGTTTGAATTTCCTTATTTATGTGCGTCTGGAAACAAGTGAATATCTGTGGGAAAATGAAACTTGACTGATTTGTAATTTAGTACCTTCATTAGATGGCGAGAACATTCTCCTTTCTTATGCATCTGCAGAGCCTGAAGCAAATACACAATTTATTTACAAAGACTTAGAAAACAACGAGATATGTAGGGGTTCTGTAGATGTTCAAATTATTGATGCGCAATTTATTGATGAAACAGCTTTTTATGTATTCACGTTTGACCGCGGTTACTTCATTAACCGCTATCATGTTGATATCTCAAATCCAAATGATTGTATATCTGAACCAATCACAACTTGTTCACTGAGGATTAGTTTGGCCCGTTCTAGTACATTACCTTTTAAAATGTAGTGTTTCTAAGTTAGTTTTTTTTTTACTTCAGTTCTGATTGATGGTGATACAACGTACTTGTCTGCAATTTTTGAAACTCCTACAATGCAGACTGGGTAGATATTGAAATTTGATACATCTATTCTCAGTACAGATCCTTGTGTGATTGATTTCAACATGTTTGAACCTGTTGGCCCTGAATATGAAAGCTTAGCCATATCTTTAACAACATTCTCTGATACTAAACTGATGGCTACAGATATTCAGAGAAGAACGACTTTTCTTGTAGATAAGACAACAGGTATTTCAAACAAATACAAAAGAGGATAACAATAATCATTTAATATTTAGGCATTCAAGAACCATACAACATGGTACCTGACAGCATACCTCTGGCTTTAAATGTATTTTATCCTGGTGTATCAACATGTATCAAAGTACGTACCCCAATATAATTACTTGACGTTTCAAAAAATTAACACGTGATTGATGTCTATTTTAAGATCACACCAGAGATGAACGCTCTTAGGATTCAATTATTGTCCCAATAGAAATAAAACAATCATTATCTCAATAGAAATAAAGCAAGTATTTTGATATCATGTGTCAGTGCACAGCGCAGTATTGTTCTGTGGCGGGTTTAATGTCTGATAAAGCTTAACATATCGGCTTAGCCAATGGAACAACCAAAGTCAGCCAAATAGCTCCCATGACTTTTTTTCATTGCAAGCCATTTGATAACAGTTAGTGTATTCAAAATCACGTTGTACCATGCCTTGTGCTAATGTCGCTAACTTTACCCTGAGCCAGTTACATATTATAAAAATACTCAGTGCTCCTATTGTCCGTTGCAAGCAAGTTTGCAGAGAAAAACAACAAACATCATTTCCTTTTGATGAAAAAGGTTGTTTGTTTGGTTGTAGTGGGAGATAGGTTGAGGAGTTTGAATTGTACAAACCATTGAAGGTAACTTACATTCGGACGTTTGAGAAACTAAAAGAATGAAAGAGATATTGCTCAACTCTGACTTAAGTTCTACAATCACTTATTGAACGCTATAGTGCTCCGTTCAAATATGGGTTGCTGTACATCACCTGAATAAATGATTTCAAGGTCATCAAACGTCACATTGGACGGAAGTGTATTATCTACACCTTTAATGCGGTTGGTGCTTTTGAGTATGAGAAAACACCAGCTGATTCGATGTAAAAGATGACGTTTGTTGTATTGTCATCAAAAGATACTAGCGAACAGTTAAACAACAGTTTATGGAAATAAAAATGTTGCAAAAAAAACATACATTAAACCCTTGAATTGTGACCGCTGGACGTGCATCTCCATAAACAATTAATATACCTATATCAACAGATGCACCTAATGCAATAATAAGATGCTTGAGGTATTGCAGCTGGGAGAAAAGGTGTCTACTGGCTCAACAATAAAAGGATTATCAGATCTCTTTGACGACTAGATTATCATATATGATACATTCTTTCTCTTATGTGGACTGAATTTCTAATCACAAAGCTGGCATGGCTCATCCCTTCACTTCGAAAATTTCGACTGTTGTGAGTACGTAGTACTTAAATTTTGCAAGAACGGCTTTTGGTGAATATTTGTTGACGTTCCAACAAAGCTATCAAATCAGTCTAATGAGTGAATTGAGCATTTATTGTATGTACAATGGGAATATTGAAATGAAAGGGTTCTTGAATCCAACAACATCAGAGCGTAGTATGGTATCACTTTCTGCAGCAACCATCATTCTTGACTCTGGTTCTTGATCATCTGACTTGTCATCATCCTCACTATTGGCCAATTCATTGTCGTCATTGCCCAACTTATCTTCGCCATCATGATGCTCATGCTTTTTATTTATTGAAGGCCCTGTAGCAGCTGGCTTTTTCGATTGTTCTTCAAGAAGACTTGAGTATTGGCTAATGGTTTTTAATAAGAAACCTGCGAAACACGTGGTTGCTACAAGAAGCTGTTTCAAAAAGATATTTTTTCAAAAAAAATGAGAAAAAAAAAGTACCTTGCTGCTAATGATACAACACTGAATCCACTGTCGCTGCTGTTACCTGAGTCTTCTTCTGGTTCAAATTCATACTCTCTATGGATGTTCATTTTTTTAATCTGTCTATCACGTGGATGTCCACATACTTGAACTGGAAACGCAACATTGACACGCTTAACTATCAAAGATTAAGTAAACCTCAATGTTTGTAGCAATCATCGATGACGTACATGTGCTGAACTTTCCTTTTACTTTGACTTGATATGTACGTAAAACAGCAGATGTATTATGAAGTGATGGCCAGTATCGATTATTTGGAATCTTGAAGTTCATTGTATACTGTTTCTTAAAAGTATCTCCTGGTTCTATTTTAATATCTTCTTTGATATTGAACATTGTACACCTTAACACGTTTAAGTGAAACAAACGTATTGAACGTTTTTAGTGTACCTATTTGCTGTAGCAGACCCCATAGCTCTAAGCGTTCTCCTCATCTTGAGTTTGATATTGGTTATTTTAAGTGGCTTTGCAGTGACGTTTTCAATAGTCTGGATAAAACAAACAAAGTAAGTTTTGTTGAATACTTCACATAGTCTATTAAGACTTTTTTGGAAATAAACAGCTACTTACCATTGAAAACTCAAGTACTCTTGGGTCGTCAATGTAGATCACTGGATTTTTATACTGAACAGTAAATTTGACACCAGTTTTAGGATGAGCGAATATTAACTTGTCTGGAAAGTCAGCTTCATCCATTTGTTCTGCCACATCAATAAATGCCGCTACAGCTCTGATTAATATTTACACAAGTAACAGAGGAACAGTAAAATAAGAAAGACAGTCGTACCACAACAAAGTTCAGGATGAGTTGGTGCTCTTTTCATGTGCTTCAGCTTTTGGTATTTACCATGGTATGCTCTAACTTGATAAATAATCTTACCGATATCGCCACTTTTTGTCATGTAAGATGAAGGGAGACCATGAGGTATTGGTAAACAAAAAGGGTATGAATGGTGACCAGGCGGGATACCCTTTAAAAATAACTTAATCAAAGAAAGAAGAAAATATTATGCAGGGTTTACAAACAAACTGACAGACGTACATCTTCAAAAGTGCCTTCCAACTTGTACTGCTTATTTATAATTGGTTTTGTTGCAGTGTATGTTGTACTGCTTTTTCCATGGCTCCTTGTCCATGTACAATACTCCTATAATCATACATAAGTTTAAAGGATATCTTGATCTCAAGGATGAACTTACATAGCCATGGAGTACGATGCAAATACCATCTTCTGGTTTAACATGAAATGGTGTTGAGAAATGAACAACACCAGAAACGGTTCCTCCTGTGTGATACGTCTTAAGAGGGACACTCATTGACATTTCAGGTAGACGTCTATCATGTGTGAGCAATAAAGCAAAACAAAAAAAAAAGAGATGAAGTGCAAGCATTGCCGGTCACGTCTTTTTGTTTCGTACCTTTTAGCATTTTTAATGACTTTGGGTATCATAGATTCGGTACTCATTGTCATTCTGAAATGGATTTTCATGTCAGGGAATCCTTGAGCACCAAAATCGATCCAAATATCTCTGTACAACAATTAGTCAGTAAAAAGTAATCACTGAACACAACTTACTGTTCATCTCCTGGTTGGAATTTCATAAAGTCAGGGAACAATTGAGCTACAACCTAGTGAATGTCATAAGTTGATGCGTTTGTATGGCTATCAAAGAACAGTTTTCAGCAACAAGTTGCGTTATCTCGGTCACGCGCTTCGAGCGCAAATATGATATAATGTGCGTAAACTTTGTTACGCACGAGATAATGTCAACACGAGCAAAATTATAACTCCCACGTGTTTTTTTGGCGTAAAGTGACACTTACCTCTTTCGAAGACATGAACTTTTTTGTCTTAACTTTAATTTCTAGTGGCGATAAAACGTCTTGATTTATCAATAAGATGAGTCGTTGATAGTAAGGTCTCTTTGTAAGGTTTATTGCTAATAAAAACTTGTAAATACCTTTCTTTCGCGTTGAATAGAGTATAAAAAGCGATTATGAAGGTTTTATTGCTGTTCGGAGTGCATCGCCAGAAAATAGTTTTAAAACGTACCAGATGTCTTCGCATTCTCTTTGTTATGACTAATACTCACCAACACGTTGTTCTCTACAGGAAATCCTATTGCTTCGCAAACTTCAATCCGTACGACGCGCACGGTTTGTAGTTGTTTACTTAAACGATATTCAGCAGAGTAGGGAAGCATCATAGGAGGTTCCATGGTTGTAAGAATACTTTCAATAAACCCTTGTTTAAGCCTGGGTGTGCACTACCCGAAGCCAGTTCCCTGAACCTGTCCCAAGATTATGCGCTATTGGGTCAAAGTCTACAACTCTGTTCGTCAATTCTCAAACCGTTCTGTCCTATGTTTATCCTGTTCTGGACACCCTTCCCAACATTATTGTTCATTGAACAAAGCACGCACTGTACAACCCAAACACGTGTTCAATTTTGACTTACTGACCTGCTCTGGTAAAAGTTTTCGTTCTTGTTTTCTCGCTTGCAATAACAAACGCCTGTAATAATACAAAAAAAAAAGTAAACGCTTTTCTTTTAAAACACGTGGTCATCAAACATTCTCTTTGTCAGAAAATTAGCCTCTAATGGCATCAAAGCGCAAGGCACCAATTATTAAGATATTCCATTGCCATAATTACAACTAACACCACAAATAGCGAGGCACTGCAAAATCGGCTGCTTCTGGCTTGTTGAACCTTCCAGTAGAGTTACACCTCTATATTATCGATTTAAGCTATGAGGTGTATTTGCGGTGGCCTCTACTATCAAAATACGCAGCGACAACAACAAGGTTTGATGATTGTCTGAATAAACACGGAAAATGGCTGAAACAAAAGAAGAACTCTTCATATTCACAACTTATAAAACAACAATATTGGATGCATGGTAAACGACATGGAGAGTATAAGAGTTGGCACACGAATGATCAGTTATCAAAGCAATGTTGTTACATCAACGGTTTGAAAGAAGGAGAATACAAAACGTGGTACTGTACTGGTAATGTGTTGCAAGAGTTTCATTTTGTCCATGATAATCTAAACGGAGACTACAAAGTGTGGCACGCCAATGGTCAATTGTATGTCCATTGCAATTATATCAACGGCATACTCAATGGACAGTACAAACAATGGAATTGTAACGGTGAAGTAAACACTGATTGTACATATGAATGGTGACAGAGCGTTGGCAACAAACATTATCTTTCTTTAGTCCAAACTTAGTTTATCAACTATTAAATAGTTATTGAATGACAGTAAACTGTTTACCATTCCTTCTATCACTAAGAAAAACAACTAAATGCAAAGTTCAAGTAGCTCATGGATTTGGAACTAGTACACTTGATAACCATAATCTTATGGCTACCAAAGACTAGGGTGCTTTCTTATTCAGTCATTTTGTATATTTATTGTATGTACAATGGGAATATTGAAATAAAAGGGTTCATGAAACCAAAAACATCAGAGCGTAGTATGGTATCACTTTTTGCAGCAACCATCATTCTTGACTCTGGTTCTTGATCATCTGAATTGTCATCATCTTCACTATTGGCCAATTCATTGTCGTCATTGCCCAACTTATTTTCGCCATCATGACGCTCATGTTTTTTATTTATTGAAGGCCCTGTAGTAGCACCCGGCTTTCTTAAGCTTTCTTCCAGAAGACTTGAGTATTGGCTAATGTTTTGAAAATAAGAAAAACTGTGAAATATTGGCAAGACCATGGAGAAAAAAGTGAGAAAAAAAAGTACCTTGCTGCTAATGATACAACACTGAATCCATCGCTATCTTCTTCTGGTTCAAATTCGTATTCTCTATGGATGTTAGTTTTTTTAATCTGTCTATCACGTGGATGTCCACACACTTGAACTGGAAACGCAACATTGACACGCTTAACTATCAAAGATTTAGTAAACCTCAATGTTTGTAGCAATCATCGATGACGTACATGTGCTGAACTTTCCTTTTACCTTGACTTGATATGTACATAAAACAGCAGATGTATTATGAAGTGATGGCCCGTATAGCTTATTGATGTTCATTGTATACTGCTTCTTAAAAGTATCTCCTGGTTCTATTTTAATATCTTCTTTGATATTGAACATTGTACACCTTAACACGTTTAAATGAAACAAACATATTGAACGTTTTTAGTGTACCTATATGATGTAGTAGACCCCATAGCTCTAAGCGTTATTTTCAAATAGAGTTTGACATTGGTTATTTTAAGTGGCTTTGCAGTGACGTTTTCAATAGTCTGGATAAAACAAACAAAGTAAGTTTTGTTGAATACTTCACATAATCTAATTAACACTTTTTTGTTAAATAAACAGCTACTTACCATTGCAAACTCAAGTACTCTTGGGTCGTCAATGTACATCACTGGATTTTTGTACTGAACAGTAAATTTGACACCAGTTTTAGGATGAGCGAATATTAACTTGTCCGGAAAGTCAGCTTCGTCCATTTGTTCTGCCACATCAATAAATGCCGCTACAATATGATTAATATTTACACAAGTAACAAAGGAACAGTAAATTAAGAAAGACAGTCGTACCACAACAAAGTTCAGGATGAGTTGGTGCTCTTTTCATGTGCTTCAGCTTTTGATATTTACCATGGTACGCTCTAACTTGATAAGTAATCTTAACGTCATCACTTTTTGTCACGTAAGAAGAAGGGACACCACGAGGTATTGGTAAACAAAAAGGGTATGAATGGTGACCAGGTGGGATACCCTTTTGTCTTTCATTTTCAACGAAAAGATCTTCAAAAGTGCCTTGTAACTTGTACAGCTTGTTTGTAATTATTTCTGTTGCACTGTATGTTGTACTTCTTTTTGCATGGCTCCTTTTCCATGTACAATACTCCTATAATCGTACATAAGTTTAAAGGATATCTTGATCTCAGGGATGAACTTACATAGCCATGGAGTACAATGTAAATACCACCTTCTGGTTTAACATGAAATGGTGTTGAGAAATGAACAACACCAGAAACCTGTCCTCCTGTGTGATATGTCTTAAGAGGGACACTCATTGACATTTCAGGTAGACGTCTATCATGTGTGAGCAATAAAACAAAACAAATAACACAAAAAAGGGAGAAAAGATGAACTGGTTTCCTACCTTGAAGCATTTTTAATGACTTTGGGTATCATAGATTCGGTACTCATTCTCATTTTGAAATGGATTTTCATGTCAGGGAATCCTTGAGCACCAAAATCGATCCAAATATCTCTGGGCAAAGATTACACTCAAAAAAAAAAAGTAGTATCACCGAACAACTTACTGTTCATCTCCTGGTTGGAATTTCATAAAGTCAGGGAACAATTGAGCTACAATCTAATAAAATCGTAAGTTAATGTTGTTGCTACTAAAGAGAATAGGTTTTCGCAAACAAATTTATTTTCTCAGTCAATCGCTCAAGCGCATGCCACAGAGGTTAAACAAATCTATCGGAGTCAAATAGTAGGCAAGAAGACAACACGAGAAAACGCGAATGATAAGAGGGATAATACTATCAAAAAGCAGAACACGTGGAGTTATTTTGGCGTAAAGTGACACTTACCTCTTTCGAAGACATGAACTTTTTTGTCTTAACTTTTATTTCTAGTGGCGATAAAACATCTTGATTTATCAATAAGATGAGTCGTTGATAGTAAGATCTCTTTGTAAGGTTTATTGCTAATAAAAACTTGTAAATACCCTTCTTTCACATAGATGTAAAATCACCAACAAGGGTTTATTTCGTTCCCTAGGAATCGCCAGAAAATAGTTTTAAAACGTACCAGATGTCTCCGCATTCTCTTTGTTATGACTAATACTCACCAACACGTTGTTCTCTACAGGAAATCCTATTGCTTCGCAAACTTCAATCCGTACGACACGCACAGTTTGTAGAAGTTGTTTACTTAGATAGTATTCAACAGAATAGGGAAGCGTCATAGCACGTTCCATGGTTGTAAGAATGGTGTACGATTATCAATAAACTTTTTTAAGCCCAAGTGTACACTACTTTTCGCGAAATAGCTACCCGAAGCCAGTTCTCTGAACCTGTTACCCAAGATCCTAAACGTTGTCAGAATAGGGAAGCACCATAAGAAGAATATAATCAATAAACCCTTTTAAGCCTGTGTTGCTCTACTTTTCGCTAACCAGAAGGGTTGTGCACTACTTTTGGTTCGCGAAAACACAATCGATATTTCACGAAATTTCGCATAGTATCTCAAGATTTTTTTCCTACAAGCGTATACAGTAATAAAACAACAGTGGTTAGTCAAAAACATAAGCAACTTTGTAAAAAGATGTATTTTATTTACCGACAAACAAATCTATCTGATCTGAAGAGTTGGAGGTTCTGTGTGCATACAGAGCGTGTGAAGGTACAATACTTCCGTTAGCAATTGGTTGGTACACGTGACATGCTTCTTAGCGTTTTTGGTACATATTGTCTGTTTCATTCAAGTTTTACTAATATTTTCCAGAAAGTGAGTTTTTAGCACGTTTAGCAGATCTAGCAAGATCTGACACTTCTGTCAAATGGTGTAGATCTATCACAATGTGAACTATTTGTGTTACAATGTTGTCCTTCATTGTGTGACTTAGGTACCTTACGGTAAGTGATAGCAAAATTGTCAAAGTAAGTTTCAACAGACCATATGGAAGATGATCGCAGCATTTTACCATTGCAAACTGTACACGGTACAGAAGTGTTCAATGCGCTAAAAGCGAATTAAAAAGGTATGATGTCCTACAAAGCTATCGCATTACCACCAAACACGGTATGATGCCTCAAACACTGTTTGCTTTATGTTTTGCTTCAAAAAATCAACGTACGTGTATAACTTACTAGCGCCTACCCCACGTACGCTAGCGCCTACCCCACGCTAACAACAGCGCTATGGCAGCATCCAAATAGCAAGGCAGTGTACTAACGTTAAAACCTCCCAAAACACCACCAGCATTGCTGTAGGCTTTGTAACCGTTCAAATATGTAAATACAAAATTTTGCTATGGGTTGGTTAAATCACGTGGGTTTGAAACGGTTCAACAGGCGTGAGGGGTAGCTCACATTTAAAAAATGACAATTTGCAAGATCTGTCAGAAGTGTCAAATCCGTCAGATCTGTGTTCTGGAGTTTGATAAAATCACGTGATGACGCAAACCTTTTCTGGTAGGGCGCTAGATTACCTTATCGAATTGGCTCACGTCTACACAGTAAACAACAACTTGAAAGCGTTCACAATGGTTTGATAAATCTACACTTGTTTCTTGATCTCCGAGTAAAGTAACTGTTTTGAATGATATTTTTGGGAACTGTAGATACTCTTCTTCTATGCCTGTGATAATAGAACGTGCCCTAGAATATACGACATTAATAAATAATAGAAATCAATCGCACAAACTAACCACAAAGAAGGGAAAAAACCGTTTGTTGGATTTTTTTTACCGCTACTACCACTTACAAAATAATGTCTTGTATTGTTGGTTGATATTTTGGATCTGCTACTCTTGAAAAATTGTTACGCCAACTGAAAAAAAAAAAAAGACGTAACAACAAGTAGCAGGTTCATAATCGTTGCCGTCTGCTTCTGTCTCGTCCGACGTCTGTTATCTACTGATTTAGCCGACCTATGTCTTCTCCTCTTTTTAATGGAGAATAGACGACTTCTTCTGGAATGTGTGGGCCGTCCAGGAGGTGGTACACGCTCAGCAACATCTATTGTCTTTCTTAAAATGTTTGTAAGAAATGAAAAAAACCAAATGACTAAAATAGACTAAGTTATTCTTACATGCTTGTTCCTGTACAAAGCGTACCTAGGAAGTAAATACATACGATATACACCGCAACACAAACCAGCGTTAGGAATTATTGGAGAGCTAATTAAGGTCTTTGATAAACACGTGAAAACCACTCAGCCTTTCTGGCTTACACTTGAAGTTTAGGCGGATTGCTTGCTTTGGGAACATACCACTAAATCATAGATCAAATTGCTTCGTCATTTCAAACTATTTTATTTCTACAAATTGCACGTGGTCTTCGTTATTGGTGCTAAGGAATTTTCTTTTTATCCGTCAGTACCTCTGCGGTCCTGTTTTTACCAAAGCAATTACCGAGCAACTCTTGCTCAAAAACACTCATATATGCTCTTGGGCTTCTACGACGTGCATTTATAGCATTGTTAAAAACAGACTTGAACGCCTTTCTATTGCTGGTGCTGATTGTCCATCCGCTGACTTGCCATTCCTCAGTGTTCTTCTTGATCCAAGATTGTTGCTTGGCATAAGCAAACAGCCTTTCATGCTTGTTACCATCGCCACTCTTGAAGAAATCATTCGTGACAATAACATATGTTGTTGTCTTTGTTGCGTATACAGTCAAACAAGTACAAGCAGTATATGTATCCTGATGCTTATTGTCCTCCTCTGCTCGTCTTTTTCTATTTATCTTTATGACAAAGTTCTTTGACACACTGCATTTTTTAGGTTTAGAGTGCTGTTCCTTTTGTTTATCGCTCATCTTTTTGTATTCGGCTTTGGCAAGTTCAAGAAGTTGAGTTTCGATTGCAAGTTTAGATTTACCCATGTTGTTGGTTTGTTTGTTCTAGTGGTGTTGTTGTTGATTGTGTAGGTTGTTGATGTTTATGACTGTAAGGATGACCTTGCCTTTTCACGTGATTTTCTTGAGACACTTATTGCGTCATACACGAAAAGTTCACGACGCCTATTGCCAATAAATCGATCAAAGAGTTATAGCTACAGCGTGTGGTGTGACCGAAAGTCTCCGAAGATTTCCTGAACCTCCAATAACCAATCAAAAACTACAATAGTTACAAAACCTTCCATATTGCTTCAAGGATAATTCTAAGACCACTGGTATTATAAAAACGTTGGCTATGACGCAATAAGGTGTTACGCATGAATCACTCATATTCTCAAAATATTAATAACTCCTCTTTCCCGTACTTTGAGCAGTCGCCAATGATCCAATCATAAGCGGTATATCAAAGTACACCTTAAATACGGTAATTCAACGAATTCATGAACACAAACACGTTTTTACTCGCTTTCAAACACGTAGATCAAGCCATTGGCGAGTGTCTCACAACAGAGTATTTCCTAACAAACCAAGTAGGTCTCTTCAAGAGAGTGGTTGGGCTGAAGCAGACTTGAAAACATTCTAACTTTATACATCGAAAACCAGAGAAAAAAAGCATGATTGTCTCTATTTATTGTTGATCTCGTGTGACTGTGCTTTTACGTAACAACCAACTCAATGTTATTTATGATATTTTGTCATTTGTATGAGATAAACACAAGGTACTTTCCAGGTACAGTTGCTGTGTACTCAGCTAGATACCTTCCTGTCTGACCAGAGTGTGATACACGAGCAAAGAAGTTATCATTACCTTCCATACGAACACGTACATCCTTGACTTCGATATCTTTTAACAGAAAACAAGTAAGTAAGCAGGTTGTATATAAACCCAATATTATTTGGTGACTTCATTGAAGAAGACTTTTCTGTTTATTTACAAATTGTTTAGGCATTCGAAATGGGTGGTGGAAACAGAGGAGGCGGTGGAGCTCCTACTGTAACTAATTTTAAGGTTGAAGATATGGGTCTCACTTACGCTAAAACAACTCAAACAACCAACTTTTTGATGCTCGTGAATGATGGCAACGAAAATCCTAAGGTAATTTTATTTGTACATAAATATTCAACCTTTGATGGCGACTGGTTTGTAAAAAATAATCACGTGTGATTTTCTTGGTTCTTGAAAACGTTCTGTAGAAGACGTACCTTTAATTTTTGAGAAAATAGAGGTTGGTTGTTGTAGTTTATGGATACGGTGTAGTTTCCAGGAGCTTGGAAAATGAACTCTATATTAGCTGCGCCATTAGTTCCATTCTTCACTTCAGCATGAACCTCAGCTAGAAAACGGACCGTGAGCTTGAAAAGAAGAAAACAATGCCAGAAACGCAACGTGTACTTGGTCCGTATGCGACTCCCTGAACGTTGTGCAAGTCTATTTGAAGGTGATTTCCAGATGCTTCTTTTGCGCCAAATTTAAATACGGCAGCACAACCAAGCTGGCTCGTTTGTGGGCCCATGAAATTAAAAGAATATGAGAAAGCCTAAACAAGACAGATCAGGCAGAAACTGGATTTTTTTGCTAAAAGTCAGTCTGTCTCAAAACTTGAATGAAACAGACAATATGATGTGACTTTGGATTACTTGGTAATGAAGAAGGCATTTTTTCTTTGCGTCTTTTCTGAAAGATGCAATTGGTGAGCTCCTACATCACACATGATGCATTGGAACCTTTTCTAGGTGATGGTGCTTACACAATAAAGGGTTGTGACACGAGAAGTTTGTTATTCCTTGTTGGAAGCCAAGCAAAGGTAAGTTGAAGAAAAACAAATTATACGTAATGCATTTTTACAACTGATATTATTTTTGAATTGAGGACAATTAGTTGTTTTAGAATGTCTCAGTGTCCACCAAAACCGACACAAAACGACTAAAAGTGCCTACTGATATTGCTTCACGTGCAAAAGCATGTGTGGGATCAGTTGTGGAGTAGAATATCTTGTAATAGTTCACGCCAACCAACATCAAGTCAAAACAAATGAACTTACCTTAAAGCAATGAAAGTAACTGGCTGTACTAAGAGGTGCCATTAATAAATAGAGGTGGACACTTTATACTCTAAAATGAGTATTTTGGACACAGTACAATAAGCTGTACTATTCTTTTATTGATTGATGTGCCGTCTTTGTCACAATGTGCTTTAAACAAACTCTATAATGTTCAAGTGTCTGTCCATCACTTCTCTATTTTAATCACTCCTGGAAGTAATTGTAATACATCACAAGTAGCACTTGAATCTTCAATGTTGATGAATTTTACACCAACAAGTGCTGCAACACCAGCATTTGTCACCAAACAACAATTAGATAAATCAATCTTATAGACACCAGCCAATGCCTTTACACCATCGTCAGTTACTTTTGTACAGCAAAGGATAATAGAATGAACACCGGCCAATGCTGTCAATCCTTCATCTGTAACATGTGTGAACCCAAGATCAATTGTATGAACTCCAGCTAAGGATTTAATACCATCATCTGTTATAAGCCTACATTGGCAAAGACTAATTGTATGAACGCCAGACAATGCTTTAAGCCCTTTATCCCCTACTTTTGTATTGGAAAGATGGATTGTATGAACACCAGATAAAGCTCTAACACCTTCACATGAAACGAAAGTATAGTTAAGATTAATTGAATGAACACCACTTAGTGCCTTGATTCCGTCATTTGATACTATTGTATCAAATAGATTGATTGTATGAACTCCTGCAAGAGCTTGTACACCTTCATCACTAACATCAGTAGAACTTAAGTTGATTGTATGAACTCCTGCGAGAGCTTTGACACCTTCATCACTTATTGCACAGGAACTTAAATTGATCGAATGAACCCCAGCCAGTGTTTTAATGCCTTCATCTGTAACACATGTGTCAGATAAATTGATGTTTTTGATTCCAGAAAGTTGTTTTAGATGAACATCATTAATGAAGAGACAAGATCTAAAGTCAATACTATCAACAACTTTAAAGTCAGTAAAATCAGCTTTTATCTTCCTCTTAGTATAAACCCTCAAACCGTACACCCCTTGTAGGTACTTTAAGTGCTTTTGTTTAATGTTAAATAGAATATGAATCGTGTTTGTTGTTATAAGATGCGGTGCGCTTTTGAATAGCTTTTTGAGCTTTTCTTTGTTTTTAATCACTATCACCCTTCTGTTCACATATCCCACGTGTTGTATTGCGATTGTTTTTAATAATTTAGATGTTCGTACTACTGAATGCATAGATTTATCAGGAATTAACTGTATAATGCAAACAATGACTTCAACAGGAATCTCAGCAAAGAATGCGCTGTTTTTGTTCATTCTTGGTTTATAAATACACCACAGTAACCCAAACACTATGTGTTACTCTCTTTGCGATAAGGGAAATCCATTATTAAGCCAACATGCCAGTTAAGGGCGTTTACAAACATCGGAACTCAATCAAGAAATTGTTGCCACGAAACCGAAAAAACTTACAAAACATCTTGAAACCATTAAACACATCAAATACACGCCTTGTACAACAACTTGAACACGCAGAATTTTAACGCTATTTAATTACGTTTTTTACATCTTTCATGAGCCCTATCACTGCCTACACTCACCCAATTTATGAACTATGATTGACACTCACTATGACGTTCCAGAAAAAGATTACATGTGGATATGGCTGACCAAGCGTTGTTTCCAAGCTGCCTGCTTTTGGGAACTGCTGGAGATAGTCGAATCCTTCATTTCAAGCCAGCTGACCATCAAACGGCGAAGATATCATTAGACCTAACATAAACAAACTGGGTTGTTTTTGTTTGTACCGCACATTTATGTGAGCAATTGGTAGTTAAGCACAAGGTCATGCTGCACGTCAAAAGAATATGTGGGTGAACTTCATACTCACAAGATTGTCCAAACAGGAAGTTTTGGTGCATTGCACTGTTTTTATGTTTATGGTCTTTTACACAAAGAGTGGATTCGTTGTGTCTTGATATACTTAAACCATATTTACGTCAATGGTAAGAGAAGTCATCTAAGAATTAAGGATGTGACAAATGACCTGATTATCAATAACAAAATTAACAATCCCAGTTTTTAGGTCATTACTTATAACCTAAACCTTTTTCATTTCTGATAGTTTGTATAATGGTTGCTATAATATAATTAAACCTTATACTGTTGTTAACATGAACTACATACTCACAGTGACGAACAAATCCGAGTTCAAAAAATGGACTATCACTGACTGTGGTTTTTTTGATATATCCTTCTGTACATGCTTCTGTTTTTTAGTCGAGCTAGCCACTGGTTACAGCCACTACATACAGACACCTGCAAGCTTTTTGATAAAATATATATTTCAAGACAAGTCAAATGGTTTCTCTGGGTCATAATCGTTAAGTGATTAAACGCTTGTACTTGTACAAATATTTCATGTCAAGTCATCGTATCCATGGACGACACAAAAAGAAGCAAAAAACGTCAAAAACCTTTGAAGAACACCACCTACACCTTGCATAACACGTAAATATCTTATTGATTGCATAACGTTCTAAAATATTACTTCTAGCGCTCAAATAACATTATTGGGCATGCCTATTGAGATTCTAGCGTTTATATTAACGAATACAACAACAGCTCGATTTGCAGCTTGTCAAACATGTCGTATCCTTTCTTCTATCATTCACGACATTGTTGGGTATGACTGTATACGTATAAGAACAGGAGAACAAGTAAAAGAAGTCATAAAACACAGAGGAATCATTAAACACACAGCAATCAGGTTTAGGACTGATGCAGCTACCGGGTTTCCGTCTGACAAGATTGTGAACAAATTTGCAGGAGTTCATGACATTGCCTTTCCCATACCTATGTGACAGATGAAGGTATCAAAGCTCTTGCAGGTGTTCACACAATCTACCTAAATAATACTCCAGTAACAGATGAAGGTGTCAAAGCTCTTGCAGGTGTACACGCTATTAACCTTGAACTCACCAAAGTGACTGATGAAGCAATCCAAAGCCTTGTTGGTGTACACACAATTAACATAAATTGTTGTCATAGCATTACGGTTGAAGGAATCAAAGCACTCAAAGATGCTCACGATGTTTCTGTTTCTCATGTTAAAAACTCATGGCTAGAACATCTTAGCAAAGTTCATACGTTACACTTAGTATGTGGGGCAACAGATGATCAACTCAAAGAGTTGACTAATGTCAAACACCTTGAGCTTAGTTGTTGCTATGATGTAACAAACTTGGGTTTGAAAACATTGGTCAACCTTGAAAAACTACATGTGTTGGGTAACAACAATATTACAAATGATTGCTTGAAGCACTTAAAATCTCTAAAACATTTATGTGAACATAATACAAATATTACAAGGGAGGATGTTGAGTCAATGGGTATTCAATATACGAACTATGTAGATGACTGAGAGCTTTATTTCTTCAAAAAGAATTTCTTGACCGGCTGCACCTTGTACACATATATCTGTCAAATAAACCTTTGACGACCTTGCCCACCACCGCCAATGTGCTCCCCATCTGTTGTTCTCAAACAAGCTGTTTGGGGGTCCAATTTAACCAAACACTGGCCGCATTATACCTTTTCTATCTGCTACTACATTGTCACTGGTACACTAACTGCGCAAGCACTTCATCCAAGTGAATAGGCATTGTTAGTTTGACTTCATACTGTCAAACGATTAATATCAATACTTACAATATACTTATAGTTTATTTTATTGTACAAGCCCAAGTTGAGAAGGAAGAACAAGAAAGTTGGAGAATCCATAAAAAAATTGCCAAAAAAAAATGACAGTAAGATCGCAACTCTTGTAAAAGAAAGGTTCATTTGTTTAGCCAAGTAATGTGTTAACAACGCCTCCTAAGTATCCAGACCAACCTGATTCGTCTTCTTTGACAATAGGATCAGGTTTAGGTGGTAAACTAGAGAGTAAGAGTCAAGGACAAGCGCAAACAGATGGAAGAAGAAAATGTTGAGAAAAAAAAAGAGCCTTGTTGCTTTCTTGAATTGGACGTACACTTGAGGAGCTGGTAATAATGTTTCTTGCTGTTGTTGAACTTCTTTTGATGCAACACGTTGTTTAAGATCTTCTACTATACTCTCAAGTTCACTAAACTCAAAGTTAAATATTTACATAAGGCAAGTTAGAAAAGGAAAAAAAAAGTGACAAGTGTAGTTAGTACCATATTGTTTGTTGCTTTTCTTGTAACAACTGTATTTTATCATCAGTATCTAGGATACCCCGTAGAGAATCAAACTTCATCGTTATAGAACTCAAATCCTCCATCTTTTCACCAAGATCATTCTAAAATACAACATAAGAAAAAAAGAGGAAAAGAAAAAAAAGCACAGACTTTCAACAACGTTAACCGTAAAGCTTTCAAAATGAACAGAGCGAGTACAAAAAATATACTTCGAACTGAAACAAAGAAAGAATTCAGAAAAGTAGTCATACATACCCTTAAAACCTCTTTTTCTGCCTCAAGAATCTTAACTTTTTCTTGTAGTGCAGAATTAACATTAATACTATCAGCACACGTGTCTTTATCATCCATGAGTGTCTGCATTACTTTTGTTTGTTGATGTAACCTTGCAATTAACTGTTCCTTTTCTCTCTTTAATATTTCAAACTGTACATGGAGCTTCTCTAACAGTAAAAGTCAACGCACAATCTTTGGATGCAAAGAAAGAAAAAAAAAGAAAAACTCAAATTCTATGGTTCGTTAAAAGTACCTTGCTGGTCTGCTTGGCCATGTATGGCCATTTTTTCTGTAAGAGAAACATTCTCACGTGTCAAATGGGTCACAGCTTGACTCTGACGCCTAATATGCTCACGGAATCGAGAAATTTGGACTAGCAAATCTTTCTTTGTTACATGCTCATCAAGATCATCTGCCATGAGCTTTGCAAGTGCCTAATCATATAAATTATGAGTACACTCGTACAAAATTATGTTTAACAAGAGTGACAAATAAGTAGCAAGGCAGTAATTTGATATGTCAAAAAAAAAATACCTGTTCATCTGGTTCTGACTCTACTGGCTGTACTACAGGTTTGATGTGCTCATTAACTGCTCTCTCACGTTCCATTGTCTGCAATCGAGTCAAGTACTGTCTCGTTTTTTGGTTGCTAAACAAAGAGTAAGCAAACTTACACAAATATTGTTTTGTGCGTTGGAACATACGCATGTCGTAGCTCCTCTTCCAAGTGTTGTTTCTCAGCTTTTGCACGATCACGTTCTTGATTAGCTACATCAATAGCATTGGACATACGCTCCATATGATGAGCTCTAGTCTCATCTAAGGCATCATGCTTCAACTGCCACTCTTTAGCGTCCTTAAGACTAGCAGACAACCTATCCTCAAGCTCTTGTTGCTCCACAGATTTCTCGTCTCTAGCAGCTTCAAGTTCAGCTTGTTTATCCTTAAAAAGAGTCGAATTAGTTAGGTCACAAAAAATTAAACGTCCAAAAAAAATACAAGTGTGTAAGCACGTGACAAAAAGAAAAAAACTTCAAAAAGAAGTTACAGCCGCTTCCATGCTACTTAAAGAACAAATGGACATACCTTCAAGTCATTAACTAAACCAAGTTTGTCCTCTTCAAGTTTTTGAACAACTTCATCACGTTCTTCTAATTCTTTAACTTTATCTTCAGCATCTTTTTGTAGTTTTGTGATTGTATCATCACGTTGTTGTATGACTCTCTGGAGCTCTCTATTCTTCTCTGTCAGTTGTCTTACTTGTGTTCCAAATGTTGTAAATCTTCCAGCGACTTCCAAGCTTTGTTTAGTCAATGAAGCGTTTTTTCTTTCAAGACCTTCAATTACTAGATTCTTTTCTCTTTGTAATAATGTCGCATTTTCTTGTTGCTTTTGTAGACTCTTTGCTTCACTTTTGATTTGTTGATGAAGTGCTTGTTTCTCTCTTTGATGTTGTTGATTAATTTTAGTAAACTAAAAAGTACATTAGAAGAATAATACCAATCTTTCTACGTCATCCTAAAAAAAGGTGGAAAAAAAAATCAAAAAAAAGAATCTTTCTTTGAGCTCTATGTCGCCACTAAATTTCAATACAATAGTACTATGACTTGGTTCATATAACCCAATAGATATTTAAGAAAGAAGTAATAGCATAGAGACAGATAAATACGTACTTTTTGAAGCACAGTATCTCGCTGTTGAATTTGATCTCTAAGATTTGTAATGGTAGTAGCCTTTGTTGCCACTTCTTGTGTCAAGGCTTCCAGCTCAGCCTCTGAACGTTTTAAATTATCTTGAGAATCCAAAAAAAGCGTTTCAAGCTCATAAATTCTTGTTTGCTTAGCAGCAAGTTCGACTTTTGTAGCTTCAATATCTTGTTCAGGAGGCATATTATTTTGATGCTCACGCTCATTCTCATCAAGCTATGAAGGTGTCAACTCTTTTAAACATATATAGCAACATCATTAGTTATATTAGAATCCAAAAGCGATTAATTTAATAGCGCTAAAGTCCAAAAACGCAAAAACCACTTCAAGAAAAAAAAAGTTTCAAAAAAAAAAACACGAACCCTTTGACGTAAATTATCATTTTCGTTGCTCAGAGTCGTACAATCACCTTGAATCCTCCTATACTGCTTCTTTAGGCTACTTATAGCTGATGTTTGCGCTTGAAATTCAGCATCCCAGTCGTCTTGCATTGTTTTAAGTTCTTCCTTTAAATGATCATTTTCTGATTTCAAGTGTTTTTCAATTGCAGCGCTTTCATCTAGTCGTAAAGATAATTTTTTAGCCTCTCGTTTATAACGTGTCACTAAGATTTCCAGTTTCTTCATTCTAGACGCAGCATTCTGAGGTGAAAAGGACTAGGAAGGCGTTACTTAAAATAATAAATAAAAAGCGTTGAAGGTTCGAGCATACATACCGGTTTTGTTGCGTCAGTGTGTTGAATAGTCTCACTTCCATCTCCAGAAGTGGTTTGCATTGAAATTGAGTTTCCATTTTGCCCAGAGATTAATTTTGGCGCTGGTGTAGTGGTGGACGCTTTCTTTCTCTGATTTGCAGCGCGTTTACGACGAAGCTACAAAAAAATTATTAAGAAATACCATCAACTAACGCGTACACGCTCTTTCGTAAGAGCAGCTAGATCCTCGTCGCTTTTTGTGTTACTGGCGAGCGACATAACCTCTCAACGCCACTATTGAGCGTACACTCCAAAGATATTGCCTACGTCGTTTTTTGTATGGCTACGTAGGCAGTCAACCAATAATAAAATATGTTGGTAACCAGGGTTGACACTCCAAGCCGAAAATAACTCAGAAGTGCAAGTCAAGAAATTTAAAGCAGAGAATTTTTGTTTCCATAATTATCTCCTTGAAATAGATTAAACATGGTAGCTACTTTCTTCGCCCAAAACCCCGCTAACTTTTATAGTCCACTGGTGTAGCTGTAGCTTCTGAATGCGTAAGTGAATTCGAACTCTTTAAATTGAAGAAACAGTATCGCTACTTGATCTTTAAAATTAACGACGACAACACCGAAGTAGTCATTGAAAAGAAGGGTGAGCCTTCAGCTACCTACGAAGAGTTCACTAGCTGTCTTCCTGACAACGAGTGCCGTTACGCCGTATACAACTTCGAATACGACCAAGGCTCTGACGGTAAACGCTTGAAGCTCCTTTTCATCTTGTGGTACGTGTTTTTTAGCGATCTACGCTTGCGGTTACTAACACGCTCAGGGCTCCTGATACCGCTAAAATTAAGTCTAAAATGATGATCGCTGGTACCAAGGACGTCGTCAAAAAGTCCCTCGAAGGAATACAGGTAGATCAAGCACTTTTTTCTTTTTATGTCTCTTTCGCTCACAAACTCGCTCTAGATTGAGATCCAAGGTACTGATAAGTCCGAGGTCGATCAAGAAGAAGTCCTCGCCAAGTGCCGTTCTATTTCCAGATAAATGTTATTAAAGCTTGTAAAGCTCTAGTATGTGGGACTATTGTCCCTGTGCTTATAATTGTTAATCAAATAAAGTACTCTAATTAAATAATCGTCTGCATTTGTTTATTTCGTGCTGGTATGGCGTAATTATTACGCGTAGATGCAACAGTACAAGTTTCGAAACGTAATTACTTTATTTAACAAATCTACAGTCACGCATCGCCATAGGCCGGTACGCTATTTGCTTAGCTCAATTCTTTGTCCTCTAGGAATTGATAATGAAACGTAAAATCCTATGCAAATGTGAGATGTCGAATTGCAACGTGACAAGTCACTAAAATAGTCTCGCACCGTTTTCTTTCGTTGACACCAACCTGTCTCGTAGTCGAAGTACACGTACGTTCCTTGCTCGTAACTTAAACGGTGTCAGTTTGCTAAAAACAACACGAAAAATGATGTTCCTTAAAAATAGGCATAATGTGCACGTACTCTGGTGTGATTTTCTTAGGTTCCTCATGGCGTTGAAACCACGTCAAGTACTTTTTGTGATACCGCCAAGATTGTAACTTTAGCTGTTTCGCCGCGAGATACTGCTGGTAAGTACCTTGCTGGTAGTAGAAAATAAAAAATAGCAAATCGGTATCAAACTTTGCGAAGACGTTAGGGTTCTCAAACGCTGGTGAAGGAACCTTTGGGTAGTATGGTGGCGTAGAAAAAGGGTTCTTTGGCTTATATTGCTGTTTTGGCCTAGAGCGCGTAAATCAGCAAAAAACTCCGTTGGAAAGTTTATTTTGAGCGTAAGCACTAACGCGTAGCATAAAAACTGGATGAATTTCTAGTTCGCCCAAGTTTGTAAAAGGGCACTGAGTTTTTCCGGAATTAACATGTACGTACCTTTCTATTGACTCTGGCAAGTTGTTGAGGCTAGTGTCGAGTAATGTCAATGGAGATATTGCCTTTCCGCGACCGACAGGCTCTCCAATAGGATTCTGTTGCATTCTGGATTGACCAATTGGTTGTGAGCCTATTGCAGACTGACTACCAAGTGCATTGAAGTTATTGGTTGCTGGCACGTCATTAGTTTTTTTTTTGGCGCTCTACAAGTTCTTTTACATACTCTTTTGTGCGTCGTTGGAAGAAGGAGTGTTTAGGTTACTACTCCTTGTGCTTTTATCTCCAAGATGTGTTGCAATGAGTTTATTCAAAATCTCTTGTTCTTCATCCCTTGGTGGTTCAGGAGCCTAAGTGACGTTAGTATTACAAAGAGGGTTCGCGATAAAATTTGTAGACGAGAACAACTCAATCCGCATCTAGTTTACCTTTTGTTCAGGTTGTTTTTTAGGTTCTTCCGTAGGCGTTTTAGTCGTTGTTGTCTGTGTTTTAGTATTACTCGTTTTTGGTTCTGATGATACTTCTGGTTTTGCTATAATGCTACTAGTAGCCTCATGTATCAATGGTTTATCAATACGCTCTAGTATTTCTGCCTTTGGTGATCCGTCTTCTTCAAGAATGTCATCGTAAAGGCCCTCAACTGAAATAAAAATAAGTATTAAGTACCCTAAACATGATATTGTTGTAGAGTGTTGCTCTACAAAAAATATCCGTTAATCTCACCTTCAACGAAATCAGGTTCCTGATTAAATTCCACATAGTACTCAAGAGAGTCTTTAATATCCTCTACTTCTTCTTCGGTTATTTTTTTCGCTATCCAAAGTTTTAACCATTCTCCAAGGCGCTTAATGTGAAAAGCATGTCTATCTCTTGTGTTTTGTAAGAACTCTAAGTAATCCTGTTGAGGCCTTTTTAAACTCTTTTTACTTTCAAGAGACTCAATCTTTTCTTCCATCTCTTCAGTCTGTAATAACTTAGTAAGTAAACCTGTAACAACAACGAGCGAGAACAGAGAAAAACATTTTTTTCCTTTGGTTTTAAGTCGAGCTACGCGAAACTCTCTAACACAGAGCTACGTTGATATGACATTACACTCGGAGATATCTTTGGTACAAATGATGGTTGATAAGCGAGTAAAGAACCTTTTCTTCCAACAACAAAAAAAAGATTAAAAAGTTTTTCTATTCAACGCACTTGGTCATTGAGTTGCTTGAGTTGATCTTCAATCCACAGCCTAGTCTCGGATTTTTCAACATCTTCTTGTTGTTTGGCTGCTTCCTCACGCTGAGCTGCTAGTCCTTCTTTTGAGAACGCTTTAGTATTAGATTCCTTCTCATACGCGCGGTATTTTTCCATTTGCTTCAAGTGTATGTGAGATTTGTGACATTTCGTTTGTATCCAAAATAATTATTTTGCGAAAGAAAGGATTGAATCAAGTTGCTGCGGTTGCGTGGTATGTTTTTAAAGCGTATTGAGAAGTTTTTATATGTTAATTATTTTATGTTGGTTTAAAAGAATTATTGTATCTTGCTGAGCGTTTATAACGGTTCTAGCGTACCCTCTCGATGAGTTTTTTTGCTTCTTGAAGTGGTGTTTTATTTCTTACGTCACCAGAAGAAATCCAGAGCTTTAATTGATCTCTCATGCGTTGTAGCTTCTTAATATCTCTTTTCAAATTGCTTTCTTGTTTCACGCGTGTATTCGCTGATACACCATCTCGGAGCTTTGAAAGCAACTCTTCAAACGCTGAAACGCCTTCATGGACTCTTTTCAGAGTTCTGTCTATTTCTACTACACAATGCCACGTTAACGCTATTTATTGCCTGTTTATAACGTACACTGCAGTTTAAACCGTGTTGCCATGGATGAAGCTAATTAACAACTCCTAATCACTTATTTCGTTGTATGTACGCGCCAAGAAGACAGATTTACGTTAAACAAGAATTAAGAAGTCAGCTGACCGTTGCTAAAAAAACTTCGTGCATTCTTTTCTCTCAAGTGCCCAAGAAAACAGCTTGCTTTTTTGAGTGCAACTGTGGTTGTAAGACGTAGTTATAATACAAGACGTTTGATCTACTAGTAGTCCTATTATAGTATTGTTTATGATGATTTTTTGCACGTGGTATATAACCAGGTGTATCAACATTGTAGGAATACTTGACTTTCATTAAGCCATATCTGTATAAAATATAGTCTCCTTCAGGCTCACCCTTGTTAAACCAACAATGCTTCCTTAGATGACCTGAATCATCATATCTCTTATACTCTCCATGGTATAGTTGAAGTCTATGGACATTTTCATGGCAACAACCTGTGTTCATCGCAAAACAATGGACAACAAGTTGATTGGTTTTTTTCCTAATTTTCTTGCACTCTCCACAAATCCTTCCTTCCTTCATTTGATAACTATCAATGAACGCTTGGCTATAAACGGTCAATAACCCGTCTTTTTGACCTTGTTTGTAAAAGCAAGACTCTAGAATCTGTCCATCACGCACTGAGTAAGTCAAAGTCAAAAATTCACCATTCTTTCTACCTTTGTTGTAAACTCCTGTTGTTCTCAATGAACCATTTGCTTGAAAAACCGAGAATCTGCCATGTTTTATGCCTTGTTTATAAAACCCTTCCTTGTATTTAGCTCCAGATGGATACCATTTACGGTAGTGATAGAGATAGCCTTTGTTTCTTCTTTTACCATGTCTGTTGTACCGTTCGACTGCTAATTGGCCGTTTGGATGCCACTTACGCTACCAACCAGCTGTGGTACCATTTTTGAACTTGGTTTCAACGCGTTTCGCTCCATCAGCCATGAATTTTCTAAACGTTCCGTGTTTGTCCATATTTGCGTTAAAGCTGCTCGTTTCTGCCGCTTGAAAACAAAGAAGAGGCCAATTGATAAAAGCGTAGTAATCTGTGTTTAAAATCATATGTTGGATCTCTAGTGGTAAACAAAGCAATGTTGAGTCTTGTTTGCGTTCGTTTAAGGAAGATTCACTTGTATTACTATCGCTCATATTGCGTACAACGTTTTTTAAAACAATAAAGCTTAAAGTCAACAAGTTTCCTGTTTGATTCTCCACGTGACTTGTAGTTAGTGTAGTACTAATATCAATAACCGGTATTGCATCTGATACAAGCAAGCCATTCAACACAAAGCCATCGGACAACTAAGAATTCGATCTTGTGAGTTCTTGACTATACTTCCAAATATCACGATTTGTTTTTCTTATCACAGCTTTACTCACTTTCTGCCATGTTTTAGTCACAATATCTTGCGCCTCCTGAATACACTAATGCACTAATGCCCTTCCATTACTCATGAATACGACGAATATTCAAATACAGCCAGTATTATTAGCTTACAGCTATGCCAAAAGGCGGTCAAGACCACTTCCTTATTATATTCATGAGTAAAAAGATTCATTCATTACTATTCATACTATTTGCCTGCCAGTAAACGGTCAAGAAGTTGAGATTTGACAGATTGACTTACACCCACAAATCCCACACATACAACTTTGATAGCGTTCTGGGTTGTTATTAAAAAACCATCATTAGTACTTCTCTAAGGTAGACAATCTGGCAATACTACACACATAAAGTGCTGCCGTTTATATTGTGTTTTACGAACATGTGACAAATATCGCTTTTTTTGGCCGCCAAAGTAAAACCGTCAAGATTTGGATTTGTGAGTGACCAGTTGCCAGTACCACACAAAATAAACCATTTTGTGGATACGGAAGGGCATTAATACAAACCCTAAATTTGAAACAAATCACTGTGGTCCTCAAAGTTGTTCAATTTCTTTTACACCAATGGTATTCAAGGGTTTAGTTCAAGACACAGCAAAGTGTATGCTTTGTACTTGCGTGAATTAACATGCTGCGCTCAAAAAACACTTAAATTCATGTAACACTGCTTTTATTTTTGTTAACATACTAGCATTAATAGACGCCGAAATTTCGTACTATTCGTGCATCACCTAACGCCTTGATGCCTTTTTTTGTAACATGCATACAACCCGTTATATTGATTGCATATACACCCGCCAGTGCCTTTATGCCATTATCTGTAATATTATTACAGTAGAACACGTCTATTTCATAAACACCAGCTAAAGCTTTAACCCCTTTGTCTGTTACAAGTGTACAGCGTCTCAAGTTAATTGAGTGAACTCCAGCTAATACTTTAATTCCATCATCTGTTATCTTAGTACAATCAGACAAGTCAATTGTATGAACGCCTGCCAGTGCTTTAATGCCATCATCTGTCACATTGCGATACGAGAGACAAATAGTGTGAACACCACCCAAAGTCTTAATACCAGTATCTGTAACTTTTGTACATGATAGATTAATCGTGTGAACACCAGCTAGGGGTTTAACACCTTCATCTGTTATTAGAAAACAACCACATAAATCAATTACATGCACACCTCCCAATGCGCTCACACCTTCATCAGTAATACTCTTGCAATTAGTTAAGTCAATTGTATGAGAACCTGCCAGTGCTTTAATGCCATCATCTGTCACATTGCAATTCGAGAGACAAATAGTATGAACGCCACCCAAAGCCTTAATACCAGCATCTGTAACTTTTGTATGTGATAGATTAATTGTATGAACACCAGAAAGTGCTTTAACACCTTCATCTGTAACAAGTTTGCAGTTCGATAAATCAATATTGTGAATGCCAGCTAATGATTTAACACCATCATCTGTAACATTTGTGCTACAAAGATTAATCGTATGAACTCCAGCTACACCTAGTGCTTTGATAGATTCCTCTGTAACCTTCAAATGCCCTAAAGAAATGGTATGAACACGTGCTTGTGCTAGCGCCTTAATACAATCATCTGTTATGTTCCTACAATTACTAATATCAATCGAGTGAATGCTTCCTGCTAGTAACAATGTTTTAATACCATCATCTGTAACATCTGTTCCTTTTACATTAAGTGTTTCAACACCAACTAAAGCCTTAATACTGTCATCTGTGATACGATTGAAACCACAGTCGCTCAAGTCAATCATACGAACACCGGCTAATGCTTTAACACCTTTATCTGTAACACATGCACTGTATAATTTAATTTTACGTATTCCAGCAAGTTGTTTAAGAGTATCATTGGTCACGTTATAACAGTAAGAAAAGTCAATGCCATCAATTACATTAAAGTCTGTAAAATCAACTTTATGGTTAACTTCCTTCAGTTCAAGGGCATAAGCACCTTGTAGGTACTTTAAGTCTTTTTGTTTGATAGTGTAGTCAACGGCAATTGTATGTTTCTTTATGAGGAATGGGGCTTCCTTGAATAGACGTCTAAGCTTTTTTCTTGTATTTATTCGTATACTTCTCCTGTCGTCATACCCCAAGTGCTGTATCGCGACATTGGATAATAATGTAGATGTATGTACTACTGAGCGCATAGATAACACGGGAGCAAACCGTAGAATATGAATAATGACTTCAACGGGGATCTCATCAAAGAATGCGCTGTCTGAGTTCATTTTGTGCACCTTAGTACTACAGGTAGCAGGTGATATGCCTAGAAACAATTTCAAGTAAGTGGGAGCGTAACTATCGTCGGCAAAACTGCGATTGACCAGGGAACCACGTGGTTTTTCTACAAGAAGAAAAACGAATATTTTGGGAATGATTTTTGGATTTTAGGTTTTTTTTACAGTCCCACAAGTGATGTGAGGTTTTTTTTTTGTTTGTTTACTTGTTATCACGTGTTGAGGTTTTTTTTTGGAAATACACGTGATGATTAATGTCTCGAACTGGCAAGCCAGATATCTGGGTAGGATTTATATCTTTTTTTTTAAGATTTTAAACAAAATGATGTTTCCAAGTCTACCTTTTTGTTGACATTTGCCAAATTTCCTTTATAGCTCTACACATTCTAAACGAAGGCTATGTTGAGCTAATACACCATCTAGGTTCCAACTTTTATATTCGCATTTTGCTATACCTTTAACATAGAAACAATGGATTCTTAACTGCCCGTTAAGATACCAAACTTTATACTCTCCATGCTTTAATCTGTCTTTAAAATAGCAGTGTTTTTAAAGTTGACCAGTTTCAAACCAACGCTTATACTCGCCATGAATAACACTAGTAGTCTTATTATAGTATGGTTTACGATGATTTTTTGCACGTGGTCACATGATTTAACAAATCTACCGAAAAGTTTTACTAACATATTGACCCTAGCAGCGCCCACAGCAACGTTGGTACTGTTGTGAGAGGTTTTTATGTCAATATAACTGCTTTGTTATTTGAATGCTGCGAGAGCGCTTCTGTTAGTGTGGAGTAGGTACTAGCGTAGCTTGTAAGTTATATACGTGTACGTTGATGCCAGCATTGTGATTAATGGCAGGCAAATAGTGCACATTGCGATAGTTCTACACCATTTGACAGAAGTGTCAAATTGTAACAAGGCGACAATGATATTAAGGCACAAGCTAGGTAGCAGGCTTGGTTTTCTCCGCAAACTTGCTGCGACAGACAATAGTTGTGTTGTAAATCAAGTACAGCGGTTTGACTTAGCACAAAAATACAATCGCAAGCTTAAGTTTACCTAAAACCGTTCAGCTTTAGCTTAGAAACTACTTCTCACTAGTATACAGAAAAATGAACCAAAACACCGCATTCTTTGATGAGATACCTGTTGAAGTCATTGTTCATATTCTACAATATGTCTCGCTCTTAACTATGCACTCAGTTGTTCGTACATCCAAACTTTTATCAAATATCGCAATAAATCACGTGGGATACGTAAACACAAGAGAAATCGTCCTTAAAACACCAAAAAAGCTGAAAGAGCTCTACAAAAAACTACCACACCTCATACACACCAATAGTATTACTCTTCGATTCTCCATCAAGCAAAAGCATCTAAAGTATCTACAAGGAGTATACAATCTAAGTTTAAAGAGAAAAGACTTGCTGGAGATGCATAGGTTTCCGGAAACTTCTGGAAATCGGGAATTACGGGAAATTCTGGAAGATGTGGAATTTCTGGAAACTTCCAGAACCTTCTGGAAATTCTGGTAGAACAGCACCTTCTGGAAATTCTGGTATGGATTCACAATATTTTTTGAGAACATGTTTTTAGAGCACTGTGGACTAGTAAACAATCACATGTACTTAAGTTTTTCAGTCGCTCACTGTGCTGTTCGCAAGACAGCATGTCTAAGTGATACTCCTACACTATGGCTCATTCGCTAGCACTTAACAACACTAGTACCAACAATATTGACATCGTACGTGTGTTTGGTACTAAAATTTTGTAAAAACTGCACCTTACACGCAATATTCATAGCTGAAGTACCTAGGAGTAAGAAAGAACTCACCCCTACCACAGAACAGACTCGAGGTATAAGCTTTGTTAAAAATCGAGGAATAAGGCAAAGCCATTGTAAAGAAATAAAGTAAATATGATTTAATTTTTTCGGTTTGGTGAGTGTAATAAGCCACTTCAGTCATTATGTGAACTCTCTAAAAATACAATTAAATGAACCTTCCAATGGAAATATTCTTGTGGAACTTTCTTCTGGAAATATTCTTGTAGAATTTGCAGAACAAGCAGAATTTCCGGAAAAACGGGAATTTCCGGAACCTTCCAGAAACCTATGCACTCCGCTGAAGGTTGATTTTACAAACCTCAACATTGTTAACTGTATTGACCTCTTTAATTGTAAGTATGTTACTGATGATCACCTTGGACAACTTGCTGGAGTACACAAGATTAGATTATGGAACGCAAATGTGACAGATAAGGGCGTTAGAGCGTTGTCTGGTGTTCACACGATTGACTTAAGCAAATGTACAAATGTTACAGACGATGGTATTAAAGCATTAGCTGGTATTCTATTATACTTTATGGCTGTAGTGTTACAGACAATGGTGTTAAGGCATTGGCTGGTGTTCATACAATTTCTTTGTGCAGTTGTAAATATGTTACTGATGTCGGCATCAAAGCATTAGTGGGTGTTCACACAATTTCTTTAAGCTTCAACCATATTACAGATGATGGTATTAAAGCGTTGTCTGGCGTTCATACAATCAGACTATGTTATTGTGACTCCGTTACAGATGATGGAATCAAGGCACTAGCAGGTGTTCATACAATTGACTTAAGCATGCAACATATTACAGACGATGGCATCAGAGCATTGTCTGGTGTTCATACAATTAAACTATGGCATTGTGAGAGTGTTACGAATGATGGTATCAAAGCATTAACTGGAGTTAATACTCTTGTTGTGGATAATTGTAAACAAGTTACAGAAGCTGGCATAAAAGCATTGAAGGGTGTTCCTTCTGTAACGTTTTTTGACGAAACTTCAGGTGATTTTATTGAACGTTTACTTCGTAAAAAGTAAGAAATAAAAAGGAAAAAACAGTTTATTCATCAAGCAATTTTTTGCCTGCGCTCTTTCTTAATCCATTCCAATATATACAATCTAGCATTCCAAGATATATTATCAGTATTGGCTAAATCAATAAAAGATTCAATACTATCAATAGACACAGTACCAACAGCAACCCAGTCCTTTAAAACTCTTATTGTTTTTTCTCCAAAAATTTCCTTTGCGCTGAATTTTGTTGAGTCCCAAGTGTCGTAATGATGCTTAATTAGCATTGATACAAGAGTACGTTCATCATCGGTACTCTTAAGATAAGTATTAGATCAGTGTAGGAACGAGGAATGCCGTACTACAAGTAGTCGCTTTAAAAACCTTGAAACGGAAGGTAGAGTATATAAACCAAACCTATGGCTGGTTTTTAGGCCATTCAGCATCTTTTCGCGGTCGTCAGGGCGCAAATACGTCATCTAGGTGCGTTTTGTTTATTGACAGACGTACGGAGGCTGAAAACATGATTAACGCTACTCTCGTTTTATTACGTGTACTTCTGTACGTGGTTGTACAGATGGCATCGCTTGAGCGATAAACTTGGATGTATTTACCAAATTACGTTGATCCACAATAGATTGCTTCAACAGAGCGAAAATAAAATGCCAAATTTCTACAGGGAGCTCCATAAATGCGTTTAAAGTTAAAATTACTTGATGTTAACAAGACGGGGCATTCAGTGAACATTAGCGTCTAAGGTGGGGTTGTGGAGGGCGCAAGGGCTGTACGTTGAGTAGGGTAAGGGATTGATATGATTCATACAGCAAATTGTAGTACTAGAAACATCCGATTTGACACTCCTCCACTGAACGCAGTCAAACTTTTCCTCACTTGTAACTACTCCAATATAAACCAAATCAGTATTTTACTGTGTACTACAATCAATCATCTGTGTTGTCAATAGATTCTTTCATTTGTTTCTTAGTTGTCGCCACATACTATTCAGTTGCCTTCTTAGGTTTTATAGGGGCTTGGAATGAGTACACCTTTTCACAACAAGTTAGAACATACTCAATGTAGATTCTTACCTGTAAGAAAGACAATCCCATTTGAAGAGCATATAATGTACCTGTACTCAATGTTGTTGCAATAACAGCTGTATTCTTTGGTGGAGGTATAGCTAAAATTACAATAACGATAAGAAGTAACGACAGTAGTATGGTGTTGGCAACCATACGTGTTCGTATCTAAAACAGATTAGCTTATCTAATTTTTTAGATCACTATACTTTTTTTATCATTTTCTCAGATGATGACGGCTTGTCTTTAGTTCCTTCAGATACCTTATCATATACCTATACATAAGTTAAGCATAGATAGCTTTGGAATATTGAAGAAATCACGCACATGCTTGAGGATGAAAGTGCTGTAGATCAATGTGGCGAAATTAGTAGCAAAATTAAGTACATGAGGTAACAGCGTTACAGCACGAGGAGACTGGTTAGTAGCTATACGAGCAATAGATGCAATGAGTTCCATAACAACAAGCAGAGAGAATAATACAATAAAGAGTGCTCTGAATAGCCTTGAGTGCAAGAACTTACAACTACTCCTTTATATACAAGAGCTTCATGCCTAATTGCAAACTGTTACTACCTGAAAACGGAGGTTATGTATTTCCTTACCAAAACATTGTTATCATCACATTTGTGATTGTAGTAAAAGGTGTACTAAGAGTAAGAAAAAAGGTATCTGCTTGATAGTGATACAAACGACGAGATCCCAAAAAGTTGACAATACTGATAAGTTTCACTTACAAGCTCTGTTAGTAAATACTTATAAAAAAGAACTATAATATACGCACGTGCACTTGCGAAGAGTTCTATGCTTATTGCAATAATAGCCAAAGATATTCCACAAGCTCTATTAATAGTGCTGGTACAATCTATAATGTATGATAAGTTTTAGCATGGTGTTATCAGGTTACATTATTTCTGAATTATGTACCTCACGAAACATAGTCCCACAACACTCAAGCAAAATATAGATAGTGTTACTTGAAAAAATGTATGCCAAACACTTGTAAAGTAATATAGGCGGTGATGCTATTACTAGGGTCAGGCGTTTAGAGTCCGAAAGTATATTGATGTTTACAATAAGTCTAAACAGTTTCTTTTCATTACTTTTTTCTTTTATATGCTTGCCCATTTTCATCCCAATACTTGTAGTATCTTTCTTTGCCATCAACATAAAAAATGTGAATCCGTAGTCGCTCATTGCGGTCCCAACGCTTGCAATCTCCATGATTCACTCCATTTGTGGTATTACACAGGTCCCGTAGGACACCATTTTCATACCAAGACTTGTACTCTCCTTCAAGTTTGCCATTAACATAAACACAATGGCTTTTGATTTGACCATTGTCGTACCAAGACTTGCACTCTCCATTAAGTTCATCATCAACATATGCACACTGGGCAATCAGGATACCATTTGTCCCCCATTTCTATGTTTACCTTCAAGTTTATCATTCTGAAAATGCGTGTGGCATACCAATTTACCACAGTCATCCCAATGCTTGTACTCTCCATCAAGTTTACCTTTTACAAAGTGGTATTTTTGCATCAAGTAGCCATGATCATACCAACGCTTGTATTCTCCATCAAGTTGACCATTAGAAAAGTACCCTTGTTCAGAAAGTTGACCATTCTCATGCCATCTTTTGAACTCTCCATGTAATTTACCATGTTCCCAATACTCTTGTATCATAATGGTGGGTTGAATAGCAGTGTTTTCTTCTAGATAATGAGGTTCAAATGTATATTGTTCCAACATGTTCTTCAAGTTACACTTCAAGTAACTTGAGATTTGTGAGGGTGTTGTAGAATAAGGAAAAGTAAATCGATCTACTTTTCGATGGTGATACAAATCAATAAAAAAGTGAGAATACGTAAACTTCTCCCATTTCCCGTGTTTGTTCAAGTTATCATCAAATCTCGTGCTTACTGCCAAACATTTACATAAAAGCGGCCATTTGAGATATTAATATAATATTTCGTTGTCTAGATCAATGATATCACGATGTAGCTCAGTTGGGAGCTCTAGTAAGTGATTTTCACATATTAATGGCGCTATCTGTTTAATCTTTTAGTTAGCACTTTATATATAACCAACGAGTACCTTGCGTTTAGTTGCCATTTGAGGTAGACAGAAAGAGTGCTCTCTTAAGTCGTAGAAGTAATTAAGTCCGCTTTTTATTAATACCAACGCTAGTTGATAAGACAGTTTAGAACCAACTTTTTCACGTCATATATAATAGCAAAATGGCAGAGATATTTAACTAAACTTCTTAGAAGTCCAAGTTTGTCTGCTAAAAAATCTCGAAGCAAGTGTTAGTTAGTGGCTTATTTCTGTTTACTATTGTAAGAGGTATGGCGGTCTGAGTGATAGGAATAAAGGATAACTTTATTATACGTCTTAAAGGCGTGATTTACTTACAATAGAGCGTCCTTACACCATCAACATAAAGAGTTTCAAAGCATGAAGCCCGGCCACGTAACCACTGCTTACATTTTCCTTCCAGCCTTCCATTGACGTAAAAACAATGCTTCCGCATTTTGCCAGTAGCATACCAACTCTTGTATTCTCCTTCCAATTCGCCATTGACATAATGGCTGTGCTCTTTTAATTGACCATTATGATACCATAGTTTAACCTCTCCTTCTCTCTTACCATTGACATAAAAACAACGCAATTCACAAAAACTGTACTCCTTCCACTCTCCTTCAAGTTTCCCACCAACATAATTATACTCAAGAGACAAATCACCGTTTTTGTGCCACACTTTCCATTCTCCCTCTTCTTTATCCATAACATAGTTACCTTGTGTTCTGAGCTTACCATTTTCATGCCATTGCTTGTACTCTCCATGAAGCTTACCATGGTACCAATATTCTTGACAAACAAGTGTCAACACTGGAGATGTCTTCATTTTGAGCCATTTACTATGTCTATTCAAGTCATCATCGAACCTTGATGAAGTTGCTGTGTATTTCGACAACAGTGGCCACTTGTAGTACACTTCAAAGTCTAAATCAATGATATCAAGTTGTAATTCGGTAGGAAGACGTAAGAGTAAGGCAGTATTCATCTTTTTCAGTTGTTAACGGCGTAATGGACGATTATTTGTTGTAAAATCTTCAATTAGTTCGTAGAACGTTTTGTTATGTTGTTATTATATGTGGTACCGGACAAGGCACGTGAATGGTACAGGAAGCTAATGTGTTATTAAAGCGCAAACGGGTCAAAGCGAAGTCAAAGCTGCTGGTAGCGCTACTCCGCCAAGTATAAAGTACCTTGTAGTCGTGATCACGTTTCCGGTAAGCATTTTGCTTGTAGTCAAAGGGTCATTATGCACGTGTTTTTAATCTCAAGGTCGAATGTGCCAAAACGCAGAACTTTGAAATAATTTGTTTTGTTTTGGATGATTGCTACGCATAAACGAGTATTACCTTGATACATTTCGTGTCCGTGTTGGCCGCAATGGGTGATATTTCGGCAGTATTGCGTGACACATCTTTATGATTCCTTCTGTGGATGTGTAAACTCTCGTTTTAACTGTTTAAAGACCTAATAGCAAGGCGAGTATTGTACTCATTAAAGTGCTCCTCATAGTATGAGTGGTATGATTAAACTGTTTTTATTTCTACTCAGGTATAGCATTAAAACCTTTGAGTGATTTGATGCATTCTTGTGCTACAGTTTCACATCCAAGAATAGTAAGTAAGCTCACACGCATCTTGTAATTCTCTGATACTGTCATATTTAACCAAGATGAATGGTATGTACACCTGTAAGTGCTTTGAGGCCCTCATCTGTTATGTACTTGCAGCGCATGAGATTAATTTCATGAACACTTTTGAGAGCTTTAATGCCTTCATCTGTTACATCAGTGTCCATGAGATAAATACAATGAACGTTTTTGAGCGCTTTAATACCTTCATCTGTAAAGTGTTTACATCCACTAAGGTCTATTTCATAAGCATCTTTCAGAGCTTTTAAACCTTCATCTGCAACCTTTGTGTTTCTAAGAAATATAGTATGTACACCCTTTAAATATTTTATACCGACATCTGTCACATTAGGACAAAAACTAAGGTTGATTTCATGAACACCTTTAAGAGCTTTTAGACCTTCATCTGTAACATTGGTGTCCATAATATCTATAGTATGTACGCCTTCCAATGCCTCAATACCCTCATCTCGTACAAGAATACTACCACTTAGGTATATTTCATGAACACCTTTTAATGCTTTTACACCCTCATCAGAAATAAGGGAACAATCAAACATACGTATTGTATGAACACCAGCTAGTGCTTTAAGATCACTATCATTGATTGTACTCTCAACCTCAGCTGTTGTTATGATCTTACGGCATCCAAATAGCATTGAATACAAAGTATTCTCTGTCATACCACAAAGTCCAACCAAAGTGTTATTCATTATTCCCTTGTATTGTCTTATCTTTAAGATATCTTCAACATTGTTTAGGTAAATACAATAATATCCAACAACATCATGGACGATATCTGCCATCAAACGACATGTTTGAGCAACACTGAATCTATCTTCTGCGTACTCAATGATACTTGAAATAATCTCAGGAGGAAAATCAAGAATATTTTGTACTTTGGTAGTCACGTGATAATTTCTATGTGCTATTGGTAAGCGAAAAAACCAAGAAGGCGGGAAAAACGCAAAATGTCGCATTTGGAAGGAGACGCACTTTTTTTTCTTTAATTGCTTTTGTTTTGGTAATGTTACGCCAGTAGGACGCTGTGCGTGTTGATTGTGAACGTTTACGTCTGTTTCTGCGTGTTTGAAGAGAATTTGATCCAGTTGTTGCACCAGACGCGTGTTTGATGCGTTCAATACGGTTTCAAGCTGTTTTGTGAGTGTTTCGTGTTTATTCTCAGTAACTTTAATAAAAGCTTCCGAATGGTGATTACGATAATACTTCAACACTTGTTCTATCGAAACACCAGAAAAGTTCATTCTGATTTGGGTTATCGTTCTTTTTTGTGAGCTATTTTCGATTTTGTCTAGCAAACTCTGCTTAGCATGCTGACTTAGGATTTGCCCTTAAGGCATGGCGAGCCTGACACTTTGCTATCAATATAACAAAGAATCTCAGCCTAGTGGCTATTATCATACAGCTTGTACTCTCCGTAGGTCTCCAGTGATGTAAAAAACAGTGCTCACTTGGCTAGTTGACTATGTTAGTTGAGGATTGGAGGATTACGTAATTGAATGGTTTACCAGCAGGCAACAACAACTCTTAAGAATTCTTAACGCAAGTACTAATGGCAATATTGCGTATATCTGTTGTACATGTATCTCGTGGCTCAAAAAACAAGAAACAATGCAGTGTTGATGATTTTTATTAATTCGAAACTATCAACTAATCGAGTTGTTATAATTTGAAGGGCTGCCTCAATATTGATGTCACTAGTTTGGACAAGGCTTATACCCAGTGGTTCAATACAATCTTTTGAGATATCAACACCCTCTAAAAGGTTAATGAGTTTGAGAGATGTGAGGTGTTTCAAGCAATCATTTGTTATTTTGTAACCACAGTTCAGTAAAATCCTATCGAAGCCAATATTGTGACGGATAATGTCGTTATAGGCGACACATTGTAGAAGCTTGTATACGCTGTTTTTATTTAAATAACGAAAGTGAATACTACTCTGGCGGAAGCTGTGAAAGTAGAATGACTTGTTCTGTCATTGTTTCATCGTATAACAAAACACGTATGAGATAAGTAGTGAAATCGATTTGTCACGTGATAAAATCACTGTTGACTGGATTAAGACCATTCAAAATAATCACGTGAATATCCATGTTTTTCTTCTAGTTGTTTTACCCTGCGTCGAACCAAACCACTTCATTGACGCAAGCTATAGATTAAATATGAACGTAAACAGTGCATTCTTTAATGAGATTCCGGTTGAAGTTGTCGTTCATGTTCTACAATTTGTTTCATTGTTAACTTTAAGATCAGTTGTCCTTGTATCTAGAATATTCGCTAAAATAGCTACAACTCACTTGGGATACGGTGGAGGAAGACGTATTATCCTCAAGAGAAAGAAGAAGCTAAAAAAGCTATTCAAGGAAGCGCCTCACCTCATCAAGACATGCAGAATCGATGTTAGGTTCTCAATCAAACAAAAACACTTGAAGTTCTTACAAGGAGCCTATAACCTCAAGCTTTATAGTAGAATTGACCACATTGACTTTGATGGCTTTAAGGTGAACAGCATTGATCTTACTAATTGTTTATACACATTTACTGACAAACATCTCAAACGACTTGCAGGAACAAAAAGAATTATAGCGAAGGGTTGTAGATTAATTACAAGCAATGGTATTAACGCACTGTATGGAGTTCATACAATTAATTTAAGCTTTTGTGGTAATCTTGGAGATGATTGTTTTACAGCATTGGCTGGAGTTCATACGATAAGTTTGGCTATTACAAATGTAACAGATAATGGCATCAAGGCATTGGCTGGAGTTCATACAATTATTCTAAGCTTGTGTAAAGTGACTGATGTAGGAGTTAAGGCTTTGGCTGGTGTTCATACCATCTGTTTAACTCAGTGCAAGCATGTTACGGATGATGGCATTAAAGCACTGGCAGGGGTTAACACAATTAAGTTAAACTGGTGTACAAAAGTTACTGAAGAGGGTATTGCAGCTTTAGCTGGTGTCCATAAAATTGAGCTCTATAAAACAAATGTTAGAGATGTTAAAGTGCTTGCTGGGGTACACACAGTGGGTTTAGGACATTGTACCATCACAAATGACATTGTTATAGCGTTGGCAGGTGTTCATACTATTGGTCTAAACCATTGTGACTCTGTTACAGATGACGGCATTAAAGCCTTGGCTGGTGTTCATACAATTGATTTAAGCTTTTGTTTAAAAATAACTGATTGTGGTATTGAAGCATTGGCAGGTGTTCATGCAATTAACATTAGTGGCACTAATGTAACGGATAAGGGTATCAAGGCTTTGGCTGGTGTACATACTATCAGTGTAAGAAGTACAAGAGTTACAGATGATGGTGTTAAAGCGCTTGTTGGCGTTCATGCTATTGATTTGGCTTTTTGTAGAGCTGTCACGGATGATGGAGTTAAAGCCCTTGTAGGTGTTTACTCAATTAACCTCAAAGGCACTGCAACTTCGAAGAAAATTTATAAATCACTTCCAGAAGTTAAACGACTTGAGCAAAAGCACTATACCTTTTACAGCTTTCCGTTATTTGATATTTTGATTTAGATTCACCTATACACGTGCACATAATCAAATGGTCTAAATAAAGTACAACAAAGTTGTATGTTGTCACAGCCATAGCTTGTTTAGTGTCAAAAATGCCATTGTACATACCTATTATTGAACCAAGAGGCGGCCCCACTTTATTCATAATAATTACAAGGTAATTACATCGAAAAAAAACCTTCCCAGCTTGCTTGATCAGGCTCCGAAATGTTCCCACAAATTTTGGAGCCACGTGCCAGCGTCGTAACTTAAACCATAATAAGTAAAATTTTAGGAAAGAAAATAAAAAAAGTACTGAACCAATCGTACAATTGACAAGCATTGTTTTTGCCAAGGTTAAAGTGAACATCATTTGTGTCAATCACTTAACACTACTTAACCAAAGTACGTCATACACAACATGGCAAGCATGTCAAAAAAGACAAAAATAAACGAAGAAACTGATTTAAATCATTCTCAAGTGTTCAACACACTTCCTCAAGAGCTTATTGTACATATTTGTGATAAAGTAGAAGCCATAGAAGATTTTAGTTCATTATCAGCGACGTGCTGCTTGTAAGTGCATAAATTAATCAATAACTCTGTGTCCAAGCACTAACTTGTCTAGGCTCGCTTCAATTTGTTCTTCAGAACAGCTACCGTTTTATCGATGTTTTTATGCTCGAAACTGGTTCTTAGATCCCTATGAACTGCGCTTACAATTCCCCGACGCGTCACCCAGTGATTGGCTCAGTATGTATAAAAAACGACAAAGCGAAGAAAAATCTATGTTTGCACGTGTCAAGGGCGGAAACCTTGAAAAATCATGTGATAGTTTTTACAACTCTTTCTTTCAACTTACCACTTTGGTACGTACATAGAGTACCATGATACTTTGTAATAACCATATTCAAAAGCGACCACAGTGTTATATTGACAATGACACTGATGCAATAGTATCAAATATTGTACTGAGTGTTCTTTCGTACCGTGCTAGTACTGGTCAGATTTTATCACCTGATGACTATGATTTCATTTTTTGGTATATCTATATTTTTTCAAGGGGTACTGGGCAGTTTTATGTGTTGGAAAGAATTATAAAAGAGCCTAAAACGGTGAGTACAGAGCTATTGTTTACTTGTTTTTTTCTGGCTTTTCTTCACAGGCTCATTAAGGCCACGTGTTACTGTTTTTTACAATTGGGAATCTGAAATAATTGTAGAGGTTGCGTCACTTTATCCCACAGATTGTAGGTTCTAGCAAAGAGGTATTCTACAAACAACGTGTTTGTACACCTAAAGTTCTAGAAGCATTGATAAAAAGACTAAAAAATTCAAAAGCTGAAGGGTTAGAAGATGACTATGCTTATTGTTGTGAACTACTATCAGAGTTGTATCCAAAATCATGTAAGAACATTTTGTTGTTGGAAACTTTGAAATGTCTTGTAATGCTTTGCTGTACAGACTCATGAATCCAAGATGGCTTTAAAAACAACTTCTTTCATGGTTCATTTAGACTTGACATAGACAATGTAAATCATCAGAATCTCTATATCTAGGCATCCATATCTATGAAACGTGATTTTATAATCCGTATTCATCATATGAAACTTGCAGTCCCTAATCACAAAAGTCCTGACTTTGTAAAAATTATTTAATGAAGAACTAGCTGGTATAGTGTAAGAAAAATGCTTCAAGAAAAGAAAAACGTGTATCGTACATGCTGCTTTTGCTAAAGCATCAACAATGTGACATTCTTCTAGTTCACGCTTTATAAAGAAAAATACATCCATACTTCAAACAGATAGACGTCTATGTGTTTTCATATCTTCCTCTTTTTCATCATCAAGACTAACTAAAAAAATGACCAATGTATGATGAAGTTACAATAAACGCTGTACATACACTGTTACAATTCCATGAAATTTGTTTACATGTGCTTACCTGAATTTAAACCAGCTAGTATGATTCATCTGGGTAATAATTTTAGATACAAAGTCAGGACTACAGTGATAAGGGGACCAAGTTTCACAGCATTAAACAGATATAAATCACGTTTCAGATTTGGATCTTCTATCAATTCCTCAGAGAGTTCACATAAACCAAGATTGTCGTATGCTGCAGAATCTAAAGCTGTAACAGTTGATTAGTACAAACGTTTTTAAAGCCATTGAGCTGTTTAAGATAGTCTGTGACAAGCACGAAGCAGTCACAAAGACATTTCAAAGTTTCCAACAACAAAATGTTCTTACATGATTTTGGATACAACTCTGATAGTAGTTCACAACAATAAGCATAGTCATCTTCTAACCCTTCAGCTTTTGAATTTTTTAGTCTTTTTATCAATGCTTCTAGAACTTTAGGTGTACAAACACGTTGTTTGTAGAATACCTCTTTGCTAGAACCTACAATCTGTGGGATAAAGTGACACAACCTCTACAATTATTTCAGATTCCCAATTGTAAAAAACAGTAACACGTGGCCTTAATGAGCCTGTGAAGAAAAGCCAGAAAAAAACAAGTAAACAATAGCTCTGTACTCACCGTTTTAGGCTCTTTTATAATTCTTTCCAACACATAAAACTGCCCAGTACCCCTTGAAAAAATATAGATATACCAAAAAATGAAATCATAGTCATCAGGTGATAAAATCTGACCAGTACTAACACGGTACGAAAGAACACTCAGTACAATATTTGATACTATTGCATCAGTGTCATTGTCAATATAACACTGTGGTCGCTTTTGAATATGATTATTACAAAGTATCATGGTACTCTATGTACGTACCAAAATGGTAAGTTGCAAGGAAGAGTTGTAAAAACTATCACATGATTTTTCAAGGTTTCCGCCCTTGACACGTGCAAACATAGATTTTTCTTCGCTTTGTCGTTTTTTATACATACTGAGCCAATCACTGGGTGACGCGTCGGGGAATTGTAAGCGCAGTTCATAGGGATCTAAGAACCAGTTTCGAGCATAAAAACATCGATAAAACGGTAGCTGTTCTGAAGAACAAATTGAAGCGAGCCTGGGCAAAGTTAGTGCTTAGACACAGAGATATTGATTAATTTATGCACTTACAAGCAGCACGTCGCTGATAATGAACTAAAATCTTCTATGGCTTCTACTTTATCACAAATATGTACAATAAGCTCTTGAGGAAGTGCGTTGAACACTTGAGAATGATTTAAATCAGTTTCTTCGTTTATTTTTGTCTTTTTTGACATGCTTGCCATGTTGTGTCTGACGTACTTTGGTTAAGTAGTGTTAAGTGATTGACACAAATGATGTTCACTTTATCCTTGGCTGCAAAAACAATGCTTGTCAATTCTACGATTGGTTCAGTACTTTTTTATTTTCTTTCCTTATATTTTACTTTTTATGGTTTAATTAGGTTAATCATGGTACGATGCTGGCACGTGGCTCAAGCAAGCTGGGAAGGATTTTTTTCGATGTAATTACCTCTTGTAATTCGGACACACGTTTTTTCCAAATTTTTCGAAAGAAAAAATTCGAAAAAATAGAATTCGATACAAAAACCGGATCACTGTATGTGAGCAAAGGTCGGGTTCTAGTTCCGAGCACAGCGAGGACCCGACTGTAAGTGAACCAGGCGCTTTCTAGTTTAGTGGACTGCCCTAGCTATGCATCTTTCTACGAATTCTATTTTTTTGAATTTTTGTTTTTGGAAAATTCGGAAAAAACTATGGCCCCTTGTAATTATTATGAATAAAGTGGGGCCGCCTCTTGGTTCAAAAGTTGGTAGGTACAAATGGCATTTTTGACACTAAGGCAACAATTGCTTTTTTGAAACAAGCTATGGCTGTGATAACATACAACCCTGTTGTACTTTATTTAGGGTATTTGATTATGTGCACGTGTATAGGTGAATCTAAATCTTAATATCAAATAACGGAAAGCTGTAAAAGGTATAGTGCTTTTGCTCAAGTCGTTTAACTTCTGGGAGTGATTTATAAATTTTCTTCGAAGTTGCAGTGCCTTTGAGGTTAATTGAGTAAACACCTACAAGGGCTTTAACTCCATCATCCGTGACAGCTCTACAAAAAGCCAAATCAATAGCATGAACGCCAACAAGCGCTTTAACACCGTCATCTGTAACTCTTGTACTTCTTACACTGATAGTATGTACACCAGCCAAAGCCTTGATACCCTTATCCGTTACATTAGTGCCACTAATGTTAATTGCATGAACACCTGCCAATGCTTCAATACCACAATCAGTTATTTTTAAACAAAAGCTTAAATCAATTGTATGAACACCAGCCAAGGCTTTAATGCCGTCATCTGTAACAGAGTCACAATGGTTTAGACCAATAGTATGAACACCTGCCAACGCTATAACAATGTCATTTGTGATGGTACAATGTCCTAAACCCACTGTGTGTACCCCAGCAAGCACTTTAACATCTCTAACATTTGTTTTATAGAGCTCAATTTTATGGACACCAGCTAAAGCTGCAATACCCTCTTCAGTAACTTGTGTACACCAGTTTAACTTAATTGTGTTAACCCCTGCCAGTGCTTTAATGCCATCATCCGTAACATGCTTGCACTGAGTTAAACAGATGGTATGAACACCAGCCAAAGCCTTAACTCCTACATCAGTCACTTTACACAAGCTTAGAATAATTGTATGAACTCCAGCCAATGCCTTGATGTCATTATCTGTTACATTTGTAATAGCCAAACTTATCGTATGAACTCCAGCCAATGCTGTAAAACAATCATCTCCAAGATTACCACAAAAGCTTAAATTAATTGTATGAACTCCATACAGTGCGTTAATACCATTGCTTGTAATTAATCTACAACCCTTCGCTATAATTCTTTTTGTTCCTGCAAGTTGTTTGAGATGTTTGTCAGTAAATGTGTATAAACAATTAGTAAGATCAATGCTGTTCACCTTAAAGCCATCAAAGTCAATGTGGTCAATTCTACTATAAAGCTTGAGGTTATAGGCTCCTTGTAAGAACTTCAAGTGTTTTTGTTTGATTGAGAACCTAACATCGATTCTGCATGTTTTGATGAGGTGAGGCGCTTCCTTGAATAGCTTTTTTAGCTTCTTCTTTCTCTTGAGGATAATACGTCTTCCTCCACCGTATCCCAAGTGAGTTGTAGCTATTTTAGCGAATATTCTAGATACAAGGACAACTGATCTTAAAGTTAACAATGAAACAAATTGTAGAACATG